>PVJA010007445.1:0-68539 GCA_004027025.1 Myocastor coypus | reverse complement strand
AATCAATATAATAATATATGAGAAGATATGATCTTTTCCAGATATTGTAATTTTATCAAAAAATCTAAAATTACATGATACTCAAATCGTTACTTATAAATTATCCCTTTTGTTGGATGTTGTGACTGATAATGCGTTGTCTAAAATTAAATATCTTTATTATAATAGCATTTTTCCTCTTCCTTTCTTTCTCAGATTACTGCTAAAACTATACAATGAAGACTGTAACTAATAAAATATTATAACAATTAGAAAAGAATTAAAGTACTTGAATGTACACATGGTAGACTATTAAGAGCTAGTTCAGTGAATCTTTATGCATGGCTCCAACTAGAACATAGGATGTCCAAGAATCCCCCCCCCATTTTACCACATGTATTTATTATTGAAATTACCTTTTTTGCGTGAACATAGGTTCGACAGAGTGGTCTATGAACCATGAAAGTGTCATAAAAATGTTAGAGATTGTAATTTTGCTTATTATTTCTATACATTGAAGTGAATTCAACTCAGTATGCTTTGAATATTTTAGGATGTGTGTTGCCAAAGTGAGCACTAGTTCAGACAATGATGTTATTCTTGTTATTTGTATAGAAGAAAATTAAGGAATAGAAATTAGGCATGCCTTTGTATTTCAATTGTTGTGCAAATGTTGTTAATTTTTATTGTGAAAGTGTTTTCTAAAAACTCTCAGATGACTTGTATGTATGCCAGGCTCCTATGATTTAACCATCTCATGTGGAAAATCATTTATTCTCTCAGATATTTATTTCTATTTTTCAGCAATAACATAGTTTCAGAGTTGTGGGAAATTGCATCATCCAAAAAGCGTCATCTCCACTTTATGAATGAAATCAGCAGTGACACAGAGGGCTCAACTGGATTAGTCAAATGTGACAAGCTTAGCAATTGTGGAGTCAAACAAACCCCTGTCCTTCAGCCTTGGCATGGTACACTGTGTACAAGCTTCTGGTTCCACTGGGTGAACTATATAAAAACGTATTTATAAACATATCATTTCTATTTGAGAGTTTATTTGAATATCAATGAAATTTTAATATTACAACAGATTCTTACCATATGCCAGCAATTCTGTATTTTGTTAGTAATTATATTTTCATCAGTCTCAATCACATGAGTGTTTGCTATATATTTTATCATCAATGAAATGAAGGCAAGTTTTTGAAACATCTTGTATCTCTAGATGGAAAATAATTCTGTAAGAAAGCAAAAGACACAAGAGTTACTTTTTATCATGAATACCATGTGCTTATGTCATATTTTGTAATACATAGCAATGACAATACCTCTCAAAATCTGTCCTCAGTTTCCTAGCAAAGTCTTATACAGCCACCTACATGCTCACAAGAAGTGAAAATATTCTAAAAATGTCTTAGAATAATGAGAAACACCAAGTATATTTAACAATCCCACAGACATACTTAAAAATGAATAAGAGTAAAATGGATTGTAAATTACTGATGGATAGGGTTCATTTTGAAGATGATCCTTCATATTTTCAATGCATATTTAAAACTTTTATGGAAATCTGCAGGCTGAAAACTCAGCTATAAATATCACATCTGACTTGTGTGAGGTGGCAGCTGCTGATCTTATTTTTTAAATTGTCTTTTAACAAGCAAGGCTTTTTTTCTGTTGGAAAAGTATTTTATTCTAGCATGTGTATTTTGTATGCTTCATCTCTTCTTTCATGCAGTTTTCAATAAGAGCGGCCCAAAAATATATATGGCATAAATTAATGTTTGGATTAATATACATTTCTCATTTACTTTTTCTACTTCATTGTATTCCAGTAAACCTCATACTAAAAAGATTGTTATCAATTCATCTCTGCACTCTGTTAGAATTATTCACAAATCATCTCTCTTTGATTATTTGTGTGTGATTTACTTATCTGATGAAAACAACATTTTCCACAGCATTTGGAATTTAAAATGCACAATTGGTATGATTTAGCCGTCTTTTAAGAAGTTTGAGAAAGATACTTTCACTGGAAAGTTTAGTCTTACCACAACAATCTACACTAAGTATCTTTAATGACAAAAATCTATGCCAAATTCTTTTTTTCCAAATACTATTTGGTCCTATATATATGTTCTGTCATTTCATTTGAAAAAGTTAGAGGATTCAAAGATGAAAAAGACATCTATATCCCATGGCTGATTTTCCACATTTGGAAGAAATGAGAGAAGAAAGTATAGAATTATTAATATGTGCTAAATAATGATTTAGTTTCAATTATTTTTATTTCCCTCTCAGTACTTTCTCTCCATCCCAGATCACAAACTGACATAATTTCTTGTTTTTGCCTCAAAAAGGCAAAGTGATTAACTTTAAGCCAGTAAATTATTAGCATAAGTTAAGGAATCAAGGAAGTAGATGAGATAAGTTACTCAATTCAATCCTGAATCCAAGTAGGAATTAAATAGTGGAAACACTGCCCCACCTGCCACACTGGTCCTACTCTCAGGAACGCTGAGCCAGCAATAGAGTCCTGGCATGATGGGGCACGCCTGTAATCCCAGCCCTTGGGAAGAAGGAAAGAAAAGGGTCACTATGAGTCAGAGCTGCACAGTGAGACCCTGCACACTAAATACATACATACATACATACATACATATATACATACATACATACATAAAATAGCTGAAACATAAAGTAGGAAAAACTTTGGAAGAGAAGATAGAAACCAGCTATCAGCTAATTTCAGTCTGTCTCTTCTCCCATTATAAGACTGCATTTACATGTGCTTAAATAATATATGAGTGATATTTTTCTGTCAAATTTGTCTATGTTATAGAGAATTGTATTAAAATGTGAGGTGGAGTTTTCGTTTTCTGTTTTGCTATTCCATTTTGCCCCATTCTTCTCCTTTTCTGTGCTGGACACCGGAGCCTCAGCCTTAAATGTGCCAGGGTAGCACTCTATCACTGAGCTGAAAACTCCGTACTTAATCTGTAAACTTCTTTACATTCTTTTGTTTGATAATCTCAAAATTGAAATTTAAAAGGTAAAATTTAGGAAGTTGGATTAGCTAGATATTTAGTTACATGTGATGTCCTGCTCAATTTTAAAAGATTGCTCCATGTATGTATATATAGGTGATAGATAGATAGATAGATAGATAGATAGATAGATAGATAGATAGACACTTTTCTCTGAAGGGTAATTATTGTCTTAGTGAGAGGCTTCAATAAATGCTAAGATTAAAATTAACTATATAGCATGTAATGCATCTAATAATCATGTTTTTGGCAAAATAAAGTACTCATTAATTTTAGCTTGAATATTTTCTACTGAAAAATCATTTGTAAGTGTTATTATAGCTGATAAATGTTCATTTTTAGGATTATAATTAAAATATAGCCCAACACACATATTTATGAACTACCCAAATATCCAGTCTTATTATTCTAGAGTAATATTAATTTAAATACCGTAGATGAGAAAATTAGAAGATTGGAATCAGTGAAAAAGTACAAAATCATTGAATATAAATTATGACATCTTTTGATTTTGCTCACTAATACAATAGGGGGTAAACTTGACTAATATATCACTACATCGGACTTACATTTAGCCAGAATTTTCAGTACACTGCACTGTAATCAGCACATATTTCTAACCACTCTGTGGTCCTTCCTGATTCTTCATGGATGACTTTATATTAGCAGCTTAGAATTGGCTAATGGTGGAAATATTTGCAATATAGAAATGTACAAGTGTCCCAAACTGGAGTCTACCCAACTTCTGTTCTACCCACTTCCTGTCCCTGAAAGCTGTTACGTTTTCTCAGCACCTCACTGAATTTGATTTCTGAGTAAGCAACTAGACTCTTTATCTCGTAGCTGTAATATGTTTATCAACGTGACCTAGCGTCCGAAAATGGACATAGTGGAGAACATCTTCGTACTAGAAAAAATTTGTCTGGGCTTTAGGAAAACATTTTGTCCCTTTGTGAAGGTCTCAAATGCAGGAAATTTCCAGGTTTCTGGTCTTCTGTATGACTACCTCAAGTGAAAAATCTTTGATAAAAGATAGAAAACAGGGTGATAGTGCCCATATCAGTCAGTATTTTGTTATAGAAACATGTAACACAAGATACACAAATGTGCAAGAAATTACAAGGTTGGCTTACCATGGTAAGCCACAGAGTCAGATGAGGGAGCATGGAGAGGGCATATGCACACTGGAGACTGCAGGATTCAGTCCAAGGCCTGGAGTTCACTGCAGTGTGTGCAAATATGCATCAGGAGGCTGACAGGTTTACACTAGAAGGCTGAAGGATCCATCATGGAAGCTGAAGAGTCTGCACTAGAAGCCAAATGACCATGTTATGGTTTATGTCAAGTTGTCCCCCCACAAACCCTCATGTAATCATGGGGCGTGGCTTCTGTAGACTGAGACTTGATTCATGATCCCTGGGATTGTGTTTTAGTACTGATGGGATTATTGGTCTGAGTAAGGCTGAGACTAGGGGTGTGGTCTAGGGTGGATATCCTAAGGTGGAGAGCCTGAATGTAATATAAAAAGCGACAGAGAGACGGACTAGCTGTAGCTGTTGCTCTCCGCTGCCCTGTTTGGCTGGCTGCCTCTGCCACCATTTTGATGTTGTTTCACTGCCATGAACTGGATGCATTCTGCCCTGTTCCACTCAGCCTTGGGTCAGCTGAATATGGACTGAAACCTCCATGAACTGTGACCCAAATAAACCTTTCCTTCCTTCATTTTGAGTGTTGGGTACTTGTCCCAGCAATGAGTAAAAAGTAACTAAGACAGATGATGTCCAAGGTAAGGGTAAAGGCTGGAGCTCCCCTGAAGAAACAGAAGCAGATCTGTCTTTCCTTATTTGCCCTTTCACACCATCCAGGAAATGATCTTCCCTAGGGTGAGTGCTTTATAGTTTAGGGTGAGGAATTGCTGAACCCACTTAGTTAAGTTTCTCTCTCCTTTTAATTTTTTATTCATTTATTTTTATTAGTGTATATTCGCATCACATCGTGTCTGCATCCTTTCTGTGGAGCTGGTCAATGCCCATAGCACACCATAATTCTTTTCCTCTTTCCTTCCCCCATCTCTTCGTCCACTTCCCACATGAGAAGTGCCTATCTCCTTATTTCTTATCATCTATGTTTTATTTTTCACTGTATAATTTGGGCTTCTCATCTAAAAGAAACTGCATAATATTCAAGTTGGGGATCTCGCTTATTTCCCTTAACATTATCGTCTTAAAATAAGAATAAAACTTCTATCCAGTAAAAACATACAAATCAATACAGTGTACACATAAGATGGAAATTGTTGAGCAATAAGAAGGAGTAGAATACTGATATGCTATGAAGTGGATGAAACTTGAAAACACAGCCCTAAGTGAAAGAAGTCAGACCCAAAGATATGTGCCACACTATTTCATCTATGTGAATTATCCATAATAGAAATATCTGTATATAAAGAATGTGGGCATGAGTTTTTCTGTATGTGAAGAAGAAACACAGAAATAGTTCTTATTAAAGACCTTAGAATGATCAGGTGTTAGTGAAAATTTGAATGAATGTCATATTTTACACAATACTGCACATATACTGGTATTAAGCTGAAGCTGAAAAATTATACAGAAATATCCAGGGACTGTTATGAGTATAGGATTTCTGAGCAGGACAGGTATGAAAATATTCCATGATGCCTGTAGATTGAAGGATACAGAATGTGCGAGATCACCGTGTATTCTAGATGACACACACTATTGATTGCCCTGGTTGGGATCAGGTTATCACAATTATTAAGAGATGCCATATATCAAGAGAGGACTATTTTGATTATGATTGGAATGTGTATGTTTTCTAGAACTAAAAGTTTTGGAGAAGACAAAACATTCTTAGCTGCTGTTCTCACTAAGGAATCCATAATATCTAAAGTTGGGGTTTTCAAGTTACTTGAACTTTCAGGGTTCTCCTTCCTAGTCTTCCTATTCATTTACCTGACAACTCTCCTGGTGACCAGGCTTGGTCTTGCTCTCTACAAGCAGCCTGAGCTTCTTGAATATCTGCTACTACACATTGGCCACCATTCCAGCCATGCTAGTGAACTCGTTCTAGTAGAAAGCGACCATCTCCCATGAGGGCTCTTTCCCGGGTCTATTTCTTTGGGATATGTGCTGGCATTGGATCTATCTTACTTGTTGCCATAGCTTGTGACCACTGTGTGGCCATTCACTGTCCTCTTCAATATCCAGAACTCCTGAGTGTGAAGGTCTCTTCTTGCCTAGCTACAGGATCCTGGCTATATGGGCTGGTGAATGTTTTGGTACATATCAGGCTGGCAGCCATCCTCACTCGGTGTGGGCTCAACCAGATCAGCCACTTCCTTCCTGACTTCGCATTGTTTCCAAAGCTCTCCTGATCACTCATTTCTGTCAGTGAGTCTGTGCTCTGTGTGACCCAGTGTCCCTACTAGCCTGAGACCCTGCCTCTTTACTGCTGGGTCCTACACAGTCATCATCTCAGTCAGTGTTAGCATTCCCCTCTGTTCAAGGCCAGAGCAAGGTCTTCTCCACTTTTACATGCCAGCTGGCCATGGTAGTTGTCTTCTTTGGAACAGCTACCTTTGAATATGACAGACCCAGAGAAAGTTAATCTTTGGACATAGACATCCTGGTCTCTGCTCTCCTCTGTGTAGCAATCTCCATATTGAATCATGTCATCTAAAGCCTGAAAATCAAGGAGGTAAAGGATGTCTTGGTGAAACCAATTGGAAATTATAGTTAAGAATCTCTTAAGGAAAATTCCCAAGTAAACCCAACAACTAAACCATTGAAGTACCTCTCTCTAATGTTGTACACAAAGTCACACTTCCCTCAGATTTCTACAGGTATAAACACTGTTGTGTGGATATGCTTCAAATATGTGTTCAATGTGTTCACAGTTTGGAAATCTGGGTCTTTGTTCAGAAATGGATTGTCAACCATCCTTAGATCAATCAATGTGTTCATTCAACACCTTATCTCTTTCTACAGGCTCACTACTCAGTGTTACTTTGGGATTTATTTCCCCTGCTCTTAACCAATGAACCTATCCACAGCTACAGTCATGTTCAAATAAGCCCAAATGTAAATTATATCAATGACAAACATGCCTGGTGTTTATATGGTGCTGGTACGTGTGCAGAATGCAAGAATTATAATGTCACAATCATTTCTAGTAGATATCAAAAGAAAGCCTAAGATTTCAAGCTGCACCTCAGAGCCTCTACTGTGCTCCCCTCATCAGGCAGTACCTAGTGTAAGTGAGCTCAGTGGGGATCTTGGAAAGATAAAGTTGGTCAGGAATGCCTTATTTTCACCCAGGAGATCTGTGAGCACATGTACATCCACAAAGCTGAGAAGCAATTCATGAAGACATGGGCAGAAATGCCCAAGGCCTTGCAGAACCACTCCTTTTCACCAGGTACACACGATTGTAGACTTGAAGCTTAATAATTTCATGTCTATTGTTGACAGATATTTCCTTTCTTCTATCCTGTTTCTTTAGGATTTTACGCCAGCCCTGTTTCATTTTGGTCTTCCTTCAGACTGATGCATCCTTTTCACTTCTTTCCTTCTCCCTCTTGGATTAAGAACATAATCCTATCCCCATCCAGATACTGTATTTTAAAAGTATGTATATTAATCACTCTTTCAGTTTCCAGAACAACAAAATGCTTCATGCTCACAATATAAGAAACTATAAGTCACAGTTAGGCTTAGAACTCATGAACAAATGAGGATTTGGGGGAACATTTTAGCGCTAAACCACGGCAGCACTGGTTTCCAAGGGCTCAAGTCCAATTTATGATTAAAAAATGTATTTATTTCATCTCTAAGAATGAAAGAAATCTTAAGGATTTTAGCACTGCTAAAAGTCCAAAGTCTCTGCTAAGACTCAAGGTAAACTCTTAGCTATGAACCTCATATGGTTTGTGACTATTTGTCCCTAAAAAGCCTCATGTAGTCATTGGGGCAGGCTTCTAGAGTTTCTGATTAACTCATGATGAGTGCTGGCACTATGGCTGTAAGCGCTATACCCACAGGTATCCTGAGTGCTCTCTGCTGCTGCAGCTGCAGCTGCAGCTGCTCCCTTTTTGCTCTTGCCCCTTTGCTATTTTCTTCCTCCATGAATGGTTGCCCTAAGTCATATGCCACAGGGCCTTGGAGCCAGCTGATTATGGATCGAAACCCCACAAACGGTGAGCTAATTAAAACTTTACTTATTTAATTTTTGGTGCCAGGTAGTTTGTCCCAACAATGAGAGAAAAGTAACAGAGACAGAGTGGCTTTAAAACAAACAAACAAACAAAAACTTCCAACTCACAGTCACACTACCACTACGAAAGCAAGGACTGTGATACAGGAAAGTGGACCAAAACAAATAAACAAACAAACAAACAAACAAAAACTTCCAACTCACAGTCACATTACCACTACGAAAGCAAGGACTGTGATACAGGAAAGTGGACCAAAACAAAACCAGAACAAATCACAATAAATGAGCTCCACAAGGCTCTGAGGCTGGAACCTTGTTTGTCCTCCATTAGGGTAACTCTATTCTTTCCCTGTGGCTTCCCTCAGGAAATATTACAGGTTCTTCAAATCTCAAACTTCTTGGAGAACTCCACTATATTTGTGTTTTTATTCTCACAGCTCCATGCACTGCACTTTAAGAAGGATTTTTTTTTTTTTTTTTTTTTTTTTTTTTTTCTGGCTCAGGGTGCCTTAAGGGTGGATCTGGTATGGCATGTGGAGTTGAGAATCTGACTGCAATCATCTGTGCCTGACTCAGCTTGCCCAAGCAGACGCTTAAACAGTTGAGCTAACCAGCAAGCCCCGTAAGTATTTCTTCCTTGGTTTTTCTTGGTGATATCAGGGATCGAACAAGGTTTTGTGCACATGATAGTCAGGTACTTATGCCACTAAGCCATCTCCTTGGCCCCGCTGTTTCAGGAGTATTGGCTAGGAAGTCGAGCTTTCCTTTGAAATATGGGCCGAAAATGAATGATCTAATGACTTTTACATTATGCATGTTGGGTAAAAGAGCACCACAAGATGGCACCAGGATGAGTTACCAGTGGGCAAAGTGTGGGGATCCCTGGGACCATGGCTTTAGTGGCCCTAAGTGCCTTGAAGACTAAATCTGGTGATGTAGTTCTCCAGGTGGCTGTCAGTGAGCGGGTTACCCATGGACCCTGTTTTTTTTTTTTTTTTTGGTCTTTTTGAGACAGGGTCTCACTATGCAGTTGAGGCTGGCCTTGAGCTCACTTTTGTAGCCCAGGCTGGTCTCGAGTTCACACCGATCCTCCTGCCTCAGCCTCCCGAGTGCTGGGATTACAGGCGTGAGCCACCATGCCTGGCTATGGACCCTGTTTTTAAAGCAAAGAGAAATAATTGAACTTTCCGGTTTACTCTGGCTAAGTGAAATAACTGATTCCCTTTCCTTTTTTCAATTTTTATTTTTATTAGTACATGTTTGTAGTACAGAACAATTTCATAACTTGTGGGGAGTTGGCACATGTACACAATTTCTCCAGTGCACCATTTTGAGGACATGGTGGTGTACACCTGTAGTCCCAGTGCTTGGAAGACTGAAAACAGGAGGATCACTATGAGTCCAATCTGTGTAGTGTGACCCTGTAGACCCTGTACTAACTAAGAAAAAAATAAATCAATAAAAATAAAACAGAAAAAAATAGTCCAAACTCAGCAGATTTTGTAGCTTGATTCAACTATTTCTATACCCTATTTGTAACATAGATGAAATTTTATTCCAAATATTTTTTAACAAAATGTAGTCTGGAATCATGACAAAGCAAGACAAACATCTTGGGGGAAACTGTAACTTGTACTATAAAATATTACATTTTAGGCAATTTTAGGCTACTCAAACAATACAAAATAGTTATACCAGTTTTCTTTTACATATTAATTATAGGATACAAAGACCAACAAAAAGTGAAATAAAGAGTAGGCCATTAGCAAGATGGATAATCCTTGATAAATAAACTTGTAAATACACTATTGATATAAAGGAAAGAAATTCTCAAACAAGTAGATTTGGTTACAAATTCATGCTCTCTAAAATTGAGGAATAAATTTTAGGAGCAATGCAGATTAAGAATATGATGTATTTATTGAGGGAGGGAGACAGAAAGGGTCCTGAGAGGGTTACCAAGGACTCTGCCTTTTCTAGAGATTGTTTTTTTTTTTTTTGGTGGCACCAGGGATTGAACTCAGCACCTGTGTTTACCAGCAGACAAGCACTTATTCCATAGAGCTATCTTGCCAGTTCCGTTCTATATATTTTTATAGAGCAAATTCAAAAGGCAAGGCAAATGTAAGATTAGAAAAATGGGAAAGTGGAAGGTGGACATGAGGTAGGATAAAACAACCGTCAACCAATAAGATGATGAGCATGATTTCTCACCTCAAACTAATTAAATTGGGATTAAATGGGAAATCAAGTCACATAGTAAGAGGACATGAGTATAGAACAGGTGTTTTTCATGTAAGGAGTTGGGTTAGTGACTCATCTAGCTTCCTCAAGGTAGTTGCGGTATATTTAGAATATCAGTCTCTGATGTTTATCCTGAACAAGCATGTTGGTGCATTTGTTCTATTTTTCATTTTGAGGTCTGGCCTAAAACAAAGATGTGTGTATCCTCCACAGTTGAAGGTAGCCAACCTTCTGCACTGTGTCCTTCAAAGGCCTGGGCTTGCCTGACTCCCTACAATAGTTTATCTAACTTGGTTGCCTATACCAGTATTGTTTGTCATAAACATTTCAGACAAGTTTTTGCTTCAGTATTCCATTTCTGATTGTGGTTATATATTTTTGTTCTGTCACTTTGACAAGCTATCTGAGATAATGAACTCGAATAGTGACAGAATCTCACTTTCACAACAGACTCTGTGGCTTTCTCTTTTTCTTCTATTATTCTATTGTCTACTTTGTTGGTTTCTTTTCTCCCCTGATTTATTTAACTCAGAAAGCAGAAAGCTAGATCTTTAGTCTCTTATTCTTACTTTGACATTTATTATGCTGGTGATCTCAACTATTTGATACCTTTTGAAATGAAAACTATATGCCAGAAGCTTCCAGATTCTGCCTCCAAATTTTGAACTCTCCTCACTATGTGCTCAGGTTGGCCTTGAACTTGTGACAATCCTTCTGCTTCATCCTCCTGAGTACTGGGATTGCAATTTTATGTTACCACACCTAGCTTTCTTAAACAAATGACAGCTTTTAAACCTTGTTTCATACGTGCACTTAGACAATAAATATGTACATGGAATAAGTTATTAGATCCTAGAATGTACATCATGCTGTTTATGTTGGAAAGAAACCCACTGAGCTCTGGGAGACTGAAATGTTCTTGACCTAAAGTAGGGGAAGTAGGGGGGGGCGTCCCGGATCTTTTTTTTTTTTTTTTTTTTTGTCTTTTTGAGACAGGGTCTCGCTATGCAGCTCAGGATGGCCTTGAGCTCACTTTTGTAGACCAGGCTGGTCTCAAACTCGCATTGATATTCCTGCCTCAGCCTCCCTGGTGCTGGAATTACAGGCATGTGCCACCACGACCGGCTGGATTTGTGTGTTTAAGTTGTTCCATTTACTCAAAGAAACTAATCCTTTAGGCTAAATATTAGATAAAACATATAAAAATCAGAAAATGATATTCTGTATTCTCATAAACACAAAAATAAGAAACATTTTCATTTGTGGTTTCTCTCAGATGCCTGTCAGTATGAGAAAGCTTATGAATATAATTGGTACTTCTTTTGCTGCTCTCTCTTTCCCTTTTCCCTTCTTGCCACCCTCCCGCTTTTTTATCTTTTTCTCTTCTCTATTCACTTTCTGTCGTGTTAGTCTTAGAACAATTTCATACATTAAAGTAAAATGAAAATGCTGCTAGAGGTTTAATAAGAAAATTGAGATGATCTCTTTTGGATTGCATTAAGGTAAGGAGGAACTACATCATGGTATTGACTTAGGAAGCCGCTTCATTAACTCGGCTGTGAGATAATTATTTGTTTCAATATGGAAAAAGGTAAGAAGATTTGAGAAATATTTAGGGAGTAAAATTAACTAATTTACTAATTCATTAAACATTGAAGATTAAGATGGTAGATTTTTTTGGAAAAAGATCCGAGGAGTTTTCTTTCTAAGGATTGCATTTAAAGGAAGCAGAAAGCATGGACCAATGGTATTGGTAGAGTAGAAAAGTTATTTCCAACTGTATCCTCAAAAACTGCTGATTTTTTAGATGGTATTTAAATACAATTTTTAATAAAACAGGTAACTTTTCATATTTTTTTCCTTTCCCTTATAATTACAAGCATGCCTTAAAGCCTGTGGTCTCAAAGACGTAGAGACCAATTAGTCATGTGGGTTTGTGCTCTGAGGTCTGCCGACAACTTCGGTGGAAATTAAATAATTTAATTTGCAGATAGAATTATTGACCATATATTTCTTCCCTGAAAGCAAAGAGAAACTTTAACCAACGGTTTGAGGAATCATGGAGAAAGTGTTTTTCCTCAGCACTGATGTCAGCACTGAGCTCCTACTTGACCACTGAATCTCCAACACATACTGAACTTTTACATCACAGAGATAAACCTGTCTGTACAATGCAACTTCAAAGCCTGTGCATATTGGAGGTCTTGCATGTGAATGAACCATCCCCAATCTGTGTAAGTGATCATCATGCTATAATGGAGTGTTGGCTGCTATCATCCTGATCTTCACATACTTTTTGAAAAATGCCAAGCGGTTATTTTAATTTTAACCCGAGTTAAAGCAAATTGTTAGGAATTCTCAGAATATTTCTTGCTACCTCTGTGACTTTCTACAATTTCATTAGCCCTTCAGCCCTATAAGATTAAACACCTATAACATACAAATAAATTATTTACATAGTACAATAATAAGAACAATAATTTAGATCTTATGTATGAAACTTAGATTTATACTGACTTAAATCACTAAACAATGGGCCAGTGAGATGGCTCAGCGGTCTACAGTGCTTGCTTAGGCAAGCTTAGGCAACTGCAGGAACCAAGGTTTGATCCCTGGCACCACATGCTGGGCAAGTCCCACCCCCAGGGCGGGCTGAGCTGGCCATAAAAGAAATAGAATACTAAATGGGAATTATTCTATCAGTTCTGCTCATTATTGTTATGACAATAATCATGGATCACATTTAAAATGTTTAATCTCAATTTAAATTTTTATAACATCTTATGAGGAAGCCCGAAACACTTTAACAACTGGTTTACATAAAAGATTAATTTGTGTTTATACATGATGATTATTTTAAAATAATTTATAAGATAAGGCTAAAAAATTTGCATAAGTATTAATCTATGCTAAGCTATGCTTCTTAAGATAAGCAAATCAATGGTCATATTGCTACCTTATTTTGATAAAGTGAACCGTATAGAATTTTCTGACTTTGAGGGAACCTCATAGCTAAATTTCATAAAAATAAAACCCAAATTCTTTCTTATGGAACCGGATACAGTTCACATCATCCTGTTTAGACTGTCACGTGTCTTTGTATTTTGACCTCAAAGTGCTTTTGCTTCCATTATAAGTGTTTTATAAATGTGCCTTACCAGTTTCTACCTTTTTCCTACAAAAAAGTTAGTATGTCTTTCTAGTGCTGGATTATCAAAGTTCTACTTGTTCTTCTAGATTCTTGCCAAATGGAAAGGTAAATTTCTTTGCTAAATAGGTTTTTCCGCTATAGGAATAACTATCTAAGGGCTAGTGATCCTGTCCCTATTTCTGTCATCACATTTTCCCTTGTCAAATAGGTAAATTGTTTCCTTAACCTTCTGTTTTATTTTATTTATTTTTTATTAGTTTTAATAAAAAATAACAGTGGCACAATTTCAAAACATGTTGGTAGTACATTCCCAATAATTGATACAATACATATTGCTGTCCTTGTAGCAGTTATTTAGAGCAAAGGATGTAGACAGGATAATTTTTCTAATCATTATTGCTACAAAAAATTTCTTCTCATTGAACTAAAAGAAAGTAGTTGTATATGTAGTCCAATATTCCATAACCATAATGGGTTATTGGTTATTCATAAGTGAAATATGTATAAATATCATATAGTCTCCCTAGTGTAAGAACTCAAAAGAAGAAATAGAAATGGAAAGGCACAATGCAGCTGAATGGAAATCAAGAACTTAAGGGTTAAACAATGAAGAGACTGTAAGCATGAAAGATAGGAAACATGGCAGGAGCAAAACCATGCAGTTATGTGCACAGGATGAATTAGACAATGGTCCTAAGAACCTCCAACAGGCTTTTCACACCGAGGATAGCAATGTGTAACACCAAAACTATGCTTAGAATGCTTGTCAGGTCTTTTGAGATGTGTGCTGCTTCTAATGTCATTGCAACTATTATTATACTCTCTCAAGTAAATGATTGTTTTATAAGAAAACAAAAAAGAGTATTAAAAGAGAGTAAGAGAGAAGGAAAAATTCAATAGGATTGATCGACTACAATTGTGTATATTCTTAAATTCCTTAACCATCTTTTAAGGAATTTCGAGGACTCTCTCTCTGTGAAAAATACTAATTATTTTTAAAATTTATCAAAAAAGGTGTAGCTTGGTGCATGTTTTTATAAGTGATTCACCCACTTATTTTGCCAAAGTAAGTTCTTACATCTTTATTAGTGATCATCCCTAATGTTCCTTCCAAATTTAGGGTAACATCATGGAAACAGTGAGCTGTCCTGTCTTCAAATAAGAACTGGGAAATAAGATTGCCTCGGAGAGCTAAATCACCACACAATAGATGTAATTAGCCATCTGTGGGGAGCAACTCGAATTGCCTTTAAATGTATTACTGAAAAGTTTTGGAATTCCTAAATCCCCCATCAGAGTAGCCTATAATCATCTCAGGAGGCGATACTGGAAGGAGGCAGTAATTTAAGTAGAAACTTAATAGACCGTATGCAATCTCTTTCATACTTAGAGCAAGGAGGTGCTTAGAAGAAATAAATCAGAAAAGGCGAATTTTAAGAGTTGTTACTATTTTTAAGGACAAATCTATTCACTAAACATATTTGATCCTGAAGACTAACATATGAATATATAAAATGTTTCCATTTATTCTACCCAATTTGCAACATACAGTTAAATTCTCATAAAGAAGTAGATAAAAGGGTAGAAAATGTCAAAGCCCCTAGAAGCATTTAGTTAGTGAAGGAGCAATTGCATTGCAAATAGGCTGAATATGCAAATAGAATTAAAATAAAGTTCTGTTAGCAAATTGAGGAAATCATTTAGTCCCTTTCCCCTTTGATTTCACTTACTGAAGTGTTGACATTTAATTAATAGATTAATCTGGAGTAGTAAGATATTTATTTTAAAAATCACCTTTATTTTTTCTTTTTCCTCTTCTTCTTCTTCTTCTTCTTCTTCTTCTTCTTCTTCTTCTTCTTCTTCTTCTTCTTCTTCTTCTTCTTCTTCTTCTTCTTCTTCTTCTTCTTCCAGCTTCTTTAAGTCAAACATTCCAACTTTTTCTGCTAGTCATAATATGGAAGTATTGTTGATACTTTGTGGAAATCCTAAGAGATAATAATACTGCTTGACTCTATATTAAAAACATTTTAAAGCAGAGATAAAAAGATCATTCTTGAAAACACAATCATAATAATCTTCACTCCTACAAGCCATATGGATTTTCACTAGTCTTTTTTCAAATTTAATTCCAATTCACAAAATACTCTTTTTCAATAGACTTGAGACCACACTTTATTCTTGGCTATGTAAACAATACTGATGTTCAGATATCATAAGCCTGACTGATATCTATCTATCTATCTATCTATCTATCTATCTATCTAATCTATATATATCTCGACAAAGATATAGATGTAGATATAGATAGATATATCACCTTCTTGAGAAAATATTCTGAAATTTACAGCATCACATACGATATATTTAAATTTTTTATTTGTGTTACAAAAACAAAGCCTTGACTTATATGTGTTAAATAAATGCAGACAGGAAATCAACATCTTTTGATTTACATAATGTTTTGTTTTTTTTTTTTTTTTGTCTTTTTGAGACAGGGTCTTGTTATGCAGTTCAGGCTGGCCTGGAGCTCACTTTTGTAGCCCAGGCTGGTCTCAAACTCGCACCGATCCTCCTGCCTCAGCCTCCCGAGTGCTGGGATTACAGGCGTGCGCCACCACGCCCGGCAACATAATGTTTTTGAGAACTGGTTTCTAACACATAGTAGGGGCTCAGTAAATGTTTACTAAATGACAGGGAAATATCAGACTTTTAAACCTATACCAACTTCATGAGATATTAAATTTATTTTAATATTATTTCAAAACAGACAAATCAGGGGCCAAGGGTGTAGCTCAGTGGCATCTTGCAAACATAAGTACACGAGTTCAATTTCAAGTGCCAAAAAAAAGAATAAATAAATAAATAAAAATGATAAATTAAGTAAACTTAATCTTTGGAACTGATGATCCAATTAGTCAGATGCAAGAAAACCAACACTGTTCTGATAGGGAAGAGGTTCCACTCCAGGTTAACTGGATCACAAAAGCACATTATTTTCCAAATTTTCCTTCTATCCCTTTACTTTCCAAAACATTCATCTTGATATTTTCTTAAATAAAGCTTCTAAGACAGATTGATAATTGGCAAAGTATTTGTGGGCTGCCCAAAGGATATCATAATTTTTTTTTATTTTTTTTAATTTTTTTTTATTTTTGAGACAGGGTCTCACTACGCAGTTGAGGCTGGCCTCGAGCTCACTTTTGTAGCCCATGTTGGTCTCGAACTCACACCAATCCTCCTGCCTCAGCCTCCCGAGTGCTGGGATTACAAGCGTGAGCCACCATGCCCGGCCTAGGATATCATAATTTTTATTTATTTATTTTTTGTCTTTTTGAGACAGGGTCTTGCTGTGCTGTTCATACTGGCCTTGAGCTTACTTTTGTAACCCAGGCTGGTCTTGAACTTGCACCAGTCCTCCTGCCTCAGGCTCCCAAAGGCTGGGATTACAGGCATGCACCACCATGCCCGGCTATCATAATTTTTACTAAATTCAGTTTTTCAGTAATTATTGACCAATTGAAAAAAGGAATATATTAGTCCTTATCCAAGGTAAATCTTTTTTTAATCATATTTTAACAGAACTGAAATGTCTTTTAAATATATTCTTTAGACTCATGTGACTTGGTCAGTATAACTCTATTTATTATGCCCATATTCATTCTTTACAAGTATAATTTACCAAATATTAAATTACTAATAGTTTATAAAATTGTCCTGAGGTTTTTTTTATAATGCTTGCCATAATCATGGTTCATAAATAGCATCATTTCTATTTTACAAATTAAAAAGTCTGAGACTCAAAGGATTTAAATTGTCTATCCTTTCCCATTTGTTATCCATGAATGCTGTCATGATACCTTGTGTAATTGAAAGCAAAATATCATGAATGTTTAAATCAAAAATCAATTAGTACAGTAAAAAAACACATTGCTATTAATCCACTGAAAAATACAGTCTCACTTCAAACATAATTACCAAGAATTCTTGCTGTTTTCTGAAGGTGTGCTGGGAGGCTTTTTCATAAGCATCTTTAGTTTTCATGTTGCACATGATGTCATAAATCAACTGAAGACATTCATATTTAATGATCATTTTAATATCTATCAAGAGTGCTGGTTCTGAGCAACCAGGCCAAGCATGTGATTGGGACTGCCCTGGGCCTGCCAGAAGTTCATTTGGCACAGCAACCCAGGTCAGTACATGAATGAGACCACCCGGGACCCACCAGAAACTCATTTGACCCAGCAACCAAGCCCTACATGTGAGTGGAACTTCATCCATCAGATAGGCCTGGTGTGGAAAACTGCAGCAGAACTCCCTATAGAGAGACTGGAGACAAGACTCACCCAGCTGATCCAGCAGAACATCTTGCCAGAGTGGCACAGCAGGCTCACCTCCAAGGGCTACAGCAGAAAGAAATGGAGCACAGCAGGTAGACCCAAGCCACACCCTCCTGGATGAGTTTGAACTGGGTAGATCCTGATCCCGTGCTAAGGTGAGACTCTACTAAAGCTCTGTACCAAACTTAGGAATGTGGGGCTATACCAAATGACAAAGAGAAGAAGCAAAATGCATTCTCAGGCCCTGAGTCCAGCCAGAACAAATGCAGGGCACAATAGCATAGAATAAATTGGAAATCACACACCTGAAATCTCTGAAATAATAGCATCTGAAGTAAAGAAACAACAGCAGAAAGGTATAGAGGAAATCAGATCAGAAATAATTTTTGAAGTAAAAAAAGAATTGATAACTATAATGAAAGAAGCACTAAGTGCTTCTGAGGAAGACACTGAGAAAAAAATAGAGGAGAATAGAATGATGAAATCCTTGAATGAGCAATATAGGAAAGTAATAGAATGCATGAAACAGATTCAAATTTTTATACAAGAAATTAAAACCTGGGCAGAAGTAATAGCAGAAAACTTCCCAAGTATGGGAAAACAATGTAACATTCAGGTAAACGAAGCACACAGAATACCAAATAACATCACCCAAATGAAAATCACACCCAAACATATAATAATCAACATCCCAAAATTTCAGAACAGAAACAGTATACAAAAAGCCACTAGAGAAAAGAAATAGATCACATTTAAAGGAAATCCCAGTAGAATAACAGTAGATTTCGCTTCACAAACCATCAAGTCAAGAAGAACATGGAGCAAAGTACACTAAGTCTTTCAAGAAAACACATTCTAGCCCAGACTGCTATACCCTACAAAATTCTTTTTCAAGTTCAGTGGAGAAGTGAAATACTTCCAGGGTAAAGAACAACTAAAGAATTTCATGATGACAAAGCCAACCCCACAGTTTACTAAAATATATACTAGAGAGGGCTCAAAATAACAATAATTCCATGAAGGAGAATGGAAAGAACCCACCAAATAGGGCAAACAGTTAAACAAAAGAGAAAAAGTTAAACAGCAACTGTCTCTCAGCTATTCTTTTGTATGCAGAAGAAAAATATTTCCATCAGCATATTCTACAGATGGGCTTCTCCTGCACCATATGGGTTATGATTCTGTCTGATTCTATAGGGTGGATATCAAGGAAATAGCAGCAGCTCAGTCCCACAAGTGACACCTGGACACCAGTAAGCATCATGGACCCTGTCCATATACAAGACATGGTAGAGCTTTGTGCAATATCCTATCCCAAATTGTTAGAAGTCCTGGTCATATATTTGCCATTCCAATATTTTTGTTATGTATGTTTTATTCTCAGTAAATCTTTACTATCGTTGAAACTTTTTCTTGGTTGATGTTTTTGTATATATTAACCTATTCAAATATTATGCTTACATTCTGAATTGATTACAGATTCTTACATATGATATACAGCATTCTAGGCTCTAAAATGGACTCATGACTTGATTTAAATTTTGGAATATTGTTTTGAAATATTGTTTCATTTATAATTAATTAATATTTAATTAATTTTCTTAACATTGTATAATTATAATTTTTGCTTTATTATTCATATTGTGTATCTTATAATGTACTTATAAGACATGATATATTTTCTGCTAGTATTAGAAACTTCAAAAAGAATATATAGTATATATACATAGATACAAAAGCGAGTTAGGATTTATATACAGCTACTTTCTCTTAGTATATTGAGAATAAAAGTTTGTACTAATATTATTTAGACAAGGTATCAGTTCTGCATCTTGTCCTCTGAATAACTACTATGAAAACAACAATATGCATTGTATTAATGCATTGTTTCATTGCTATTTTATCTTTTTTCTCTTTAAAATGAATTTAAGAGTGCTGGTGCTGCTGTACATGATGGATGATGTACATCCAAAATTTCCAATTGTGGCTGGGGAGATAGCTCCGAGGCACAAGTGCCTGCTGGGCAAGTGCAAGGTTGTGAGTTCAAACCCTGGTCTCCCCCCCCCAAAAAAAAAATTTCCAGTTGTTGCCATTAGTGCCTGTGAGATAGTTCAGCATCCTTAGGAAAACGTAGACAAGTACAGGGACAGCGGTTCAATCTTTGGCACCACAGGCTGTGCCAGACCTACCCCATGGGGCAGATCAAGTCAGCCACAGCATCCAAGAATTTTGTGCATCCTAGTAATCCTAGTGCTGGGGAGGCTAAAAACAGGAGAATTACTGTAAGTCTGAGCTGCATATTGAGACTCTATAACGAACAAATACTTTTTAAAAAATCAAAAAAAAAAAAAAAAGAGTTGCTGTTTCATTTACAGGTAGTAGGAAGCAGCATTGGCTGATTTTATTTTTTTTTTAGTCATGTCTCATAAGGACATTCACACAAGAAGACTTGTAGAACTTCTTCAGTAAGTGGAGAAAGGATAAATATTTTCAAAGCATGGGAGATATTTTGAGGAGTATTAATGGTAATATGTCCTTTACTATAATTTTAAAACATTATATAAAAGATCACAATATTGTCAGATATGGCGGTGAAAGCCAATAATCCCATCATTCAGGAGGGTCAGGGATGAGGATCACAAAAGAATTTCAAAATATGTTTTGATCATATCTCATAATCATTCTCAAAAACGAGTGATGAAAGTTTTCCTCTTTGTAGGTGATTTTAAGTTTTAAATAACATACTTTGAGGTTTAAATATTTCATAAGTTTATGTAAACAGTTCCAGATTTGTCCTAAAAACCTCACACCTTCTTTAAGTATTGACCAGATATTGAGTTACAGGCGTATATTGATTTTTCATTTTGACTTGAAGATGAGATTTCACTGTGTTGTCCAGGCTAGCCTAAAACTCAGATCCTCCTGCTTCACTCTCCTAGGTAGTTGGAATTGAAGGCATCCACCATAGTGCTCAGCTACTAGCTATATGTCAAACAGTCTCAGATTATATTTCTCCACCTTATTTTCTAAAATTCAATTGCCTTTGCATTTAGATGCTTCAATATTAAAATGTTGTAAATGATTTTGTTGCGAGGCTCAACCAACTCACTGCATGAAAGCAATATTGCAAATCTGTCTACAGAACAACTATATGTATTAGTGCAGGCCCGTATTCACATAGACAATGATGGAAATTAATCTGTGAACACTTATAGATATTGACTGAAGTGCTTGATGATAGATATTTTGAGCAAGCGAAACAAGTGTTTTCAATGTTGGGCATATATCCTACTTTTGGAGATTTAGTGCAAGCAGCTTTCTCTTATGGCAACAATGGTTCAAGGAAAGGACTGACCAGGAGCTGCTGAATTTGTCCAGAGAATAGCACCAAATCATTTCCTGTTTACCATATAGGGATCATGTAAGAATATGTGTGCCAGTACACAGAGTTCAGAGTAGTTTAGATCCACAATAACCCGCTCAGAAGGAGCAGCAGTGTCAGTGATCCACTGGTCTGCTGGGACCAGGGGCTCCCAATTCTCCTCTTCATATTTAAACACTTATACCTGTGAAATCAATATCACTTCTATCTGCACAGTACATAATGCGAAGGGGAAAGTATAAGTTAATGAATAACACATACTTTGCTCAGTGCCCTCACGTTTGTGAGCATGAGCTTCTACACTTTAAATACATATCATTGTTCCAAGAATTACAACAGACTATATGGCTTTGATTTTGTTAAATAACTATGAACTAAATGTATAATCCTTTTTTTTTTTTCAAGTATAAGATATAATTTAGCCAGACGTGGTGGCGCACGCCTGTAATCCCAGCACTTGGGAGACTGAGGCAGGAGGATCGGTGCGAGTTCTTAAAAAAAAAATTTGGTACAGGCTCTCACTGTACAATTGAGACTTGTAATGATCATCTTGTCTCAGACTTCCCAGCACTGAAATTACTTGCATGTGACATCATGCCAGGTTTTGGTGGCCAGAACTTGTAGTTTAGGGGATCTAAAACAGGTCCTTGTGCTTGCCAGGCAGACACTTAGACCATAGAGCTATCTCTTCAGCCCTGGCTATAAAATCTTGAAAGAAAACATTTTATCATTTACTTTACCTTGAATGTTTCTTTTTCTGGTACCAAAGATTGACATTTTATTTTTTGATAAGTCCATACTGACAAGGACAGTATTAGAATTCACTGTGGTTTTTCTTGTTTATATCAATACAATGTTATAAAAATAAACATTATTTTATTGCTCTAACACACATGTAATTTTTAAGCATGATATTTTGCTTATTATTTTTGCAAAATCAAGAATTTTTCCATAGTATTAAGAAAGTAACTTTCTCATTAGGAATGTCTAGTTAAGATTTTGTAATATTTGTAAGATGATTTAATCTAATTTTCAAAAACTTTTTAGAAATCTTGAAAGTGCTTCCTGATAAAATTATACATTTTAAAAGTTCTACGTTTCATGAACAAGTTTTTATTTTGCTAAATGTTTAGATTTTATGAATTTTATTTGGTGCATAATAATTCAACATATTTATGTGGTATAGTGTGATATTACAAAATATGAAAACAAAATGTAACTAGTAGAACAGAGTAATTGGTGTATCTAATATCTGACTTATCATTTCATTGTGTTGGGAACATTCAAAGCCTTTTCTACTAGCTATTTTGAAATATTTGACTATTTGTAGCCAACTAAAATTAAATAGTTTAGTTTTTAAAGAGAGTACACATTAGAATTAAAACAGAAAAAAATTCAGAAGACACAGAATTTCACTTAACAAAATATTATGAATTTCACAGCTTTTGTTGTAACATGCTGTGTTGTCTTCCAACTAGTGATTCACATTACTAGATATATACATGTAAAATTAGAAGAGGAAAAAAAAGAAATATAAACAGAATGGTTTGTACAGTGCATTTCTGTGATCTATGCTAATGAGCACAATTTGTTTTATCTCTTCTTTTCAATTGTTTATAATTTTTCTCTTCTTAATTTCCTACTGTTCTGAGATCATTAGAAGACATCCTTTTAGATGGGCGTTCAATCCCCAGTGTGCTGTGTTGACCCTGCCCCCAGGGTGCTGACATGGAGACTGAAAATGGACATGGTGGCATGTGCCTGTAATACTAGCACTTGTGAGGCTGAAAACAGGAGGATCACTATGAGCGCAAGCTGTGTAGTGAGATTCTGTAGACCTTATGCTAAATATTAAAAAAAGAAGGTATACTTTATCCACCTACTTTTATGAATCAACCACCCATCCTAGCTCCACCGTTTGGTTCCCTACATCTTCCTATGGTGCACCACTCCATTCTCTACTTACTTCTCTACTTACTTCAGCTCAAACTTTTAGATCCCACATGTTTCTTCTGAACATTTTTTTTTCTTCCTGATTGCTATAAAGTAAAAAAGATTCAAAATATCACTCATTGAGCTTATGTTTTTTCTAAATCCATGAAGTGTGGTTCAACAACTAAGCCTGTCTCATTAAACTTATCTGTATACAAATGTGCTCCATTCTTTGACACAGCAGTAGGAAATGTTGACATAAAAATGATAACTGCGAGGTCATGGATATGTTAACTAGTAGATTTATTCATCATGTCACATGTAAGAATGTGTGAAGCAGCATACTGTATACAATTTTATATGTCTGACAAATAAGGAAGCAAAAGTTATTAATGCATATATGTGAAGTATTTTCAAATGGACAACTAATGGACAATGAAAGGCAGGAAAAAAATTTCATATATATATATATATGTACATATATATATATACATATATATATGTGTGTGTGTGTGTGTGTGTGTGTGTGTGTGTGTGTGAAATCCTTCTACACACTGAGAAAAGTTCTGTCCTTAGCACATTCATATGTGTTTTAGTGATAAATGTGAAAAAATGTGTTGTGAAGCAATTGTTTTTTCCATGGGGGAAACATTGTAGTTCAGTCACCCGCACTTACATGGTGAAGCTTAGTGGATGCGCCTTCTTGAACCAGTGTGCACAGACAGTAAAAGTAGATGCATACAGTCATTGCTGATGCAGCACAGTGTGCTACTACTTCACAATAAAATTTTCGAATGTATGGGAGGATATTTTAAAATAAAAACTAGTATATGAAATGTCTAAGATAAAGTCATAGTTGCATTTTTATTACCAAATATTGTATATTATACATAATCATATGGGATGTATGTTAATAAGATAGCGTCACATGTTCATTTCTACCAACATATGTTATGTACATCCATACCATAGTACAACATGTATAGTAGTGCATGTACCACAAACATGTAGTATGACATTGCAATAGATACAAGGACAGAAAGTAAGAGAACTTTTTCAGCTCCACTCTGATTTTATAAGTACACTGTAGCAAATGCATTTCTAATGTTGAGCAGGACAGTGTTGTTCCATTCAGGATAGTTTAGAAAGTATTGTTATTTCCATGCCTTAATAGGTCAGCAATGCAAGGCCAATAACATTTGTTGATATGATGAGGTACTGTGCCCTTATATTTTACAAATTCCAAATATTATTTTCCACATCAAATTGGTGCTTTTCCTCAGATATCTTATTACTGGTGTACAAATGTAGATGAAAATGATTAAGATAATAGAGACACAGAAAGTGAATATGGTCTTCATACTTATTAAAGTCAAGAAGGATGTGAAGAGAACAGCCAAGGGGAATGGACCCATATGGAGCCCTTCATGCAGTGAGTCTCTGCTCAAGGGCCTGAGGCACCACTAGACATCAGGGACAGGCAGTCAGCCTGAGCCTGGGGCCTGGAACCTTGGTGTTGATGTTCAGATCTTGGTATAATTCCACAACTCACTGTGAAATCTCCTATACTCCTAAGAATACAAAATATAAGCATGATATTATAAGGTGCAATTTAGGCAAAACAGAAGATCTATTTTTCCAGCAAGTTCATTAAATTTGTTTACTGATTGAAATTGTAATAATATGATATGTGGAGCTCCATTTGTGCTTCTGACTGAGATATTGAAGTATTAGAGAAGGCAGAATAAAAGAAAAGGAAAAGAGAGCTTGAGCATGGGGAATGGCATAGCTGGAAACTACAGCAAAAATAAATTCCAGAGATAACTATTTGACAATAACTAGTGTTATAAGTTTCACCAGGGGAGATTTAACCTTTAAAACTAAACTATTCTTTCTAAACCATTTTAATAAGTGCAGGAACAAGATATTTTTATGACTTTGGAATTTTATAAAAAATCCAGAAGTTTGGGCATGGAAAAATGTATGAAAATAGTTAAAAGCTTCATGTTTTTCTCAGAAAGGTTTATATCATTACAATGTATTTTAAATTTTGTAATGGGTATTGAAACCAGGACCTGCACTTGTCTGGGAGGCACTTGTACAACTGAGTTGTATTCTTGGCTGTATATCATTTTAGTATAGGAAAAATTATTATGTGGGGTGTTCTGTTCTAGCAAATTGTTTTTACTTTGCAGTGTTAGTTGTCTTCATTTTAAAGTTGTGATATACTTACCTTAACAACAAAATAAATATCCAGGGGAAAAGATTAGTGTCACAAAAGAATTACCTTTCATTGTCCATGGGTGATTTCAAATTTTATTATTAGGCAGGATTATTTAAATGATGAGAAGATAGTATAATTACTTAAAATTTATATTATATAATATTTTAAAGCAAGCTTAAATTTGGTCTCTCAGAAGATGTCATTACGGCTTTCACAAAAAAATGGGTAGTTAATTTTAAAATTGCTGTGGTGAATGTGTAGTCCTTTGACATTTGTGATTTTGGCAAGGACAAGCTTTATAAATGTCATGAGTTAATAACTGAGAGAAGTACAAGTATGAAGAAAATAAATAAAGCATGAAAGACTTGTAGTAAACATGGCCAAGCTGAATACCTATTCCTTTTCTAGAGGTGACCTGTTCACTGCATAGAGAAATACTCTGGAAGGCACTTGAAACACATTGTAACTTCAGTTGATAAAATTCAATGTTAAAGTTATAGATCCAAGAAGTCAATACAAATAAAATCAATTTTATTTTATATCGTTGCATCCCATGAGGTTCATGGATGGAAGGTACTATGATTTCCATTGTTAAATGGTGGAAATATTTGACAGGCAATAGAGAGTCCCCTTATGGAAGCAGAGGACTCTGCCCACAGTGGGTGGGCAGAGCAAGAGAGAAAAAGATGAGGAGGCAAAAAGAAAAGAGGGAGGAAGATAAGGAGTAGGGAGAACAGGCCTTTGTTAAGGTCCACGGACTTTATCACCTCAGGGATTATACATCCAATTGTTTAAAGCAAACAGGCATAAAAGGGGAAATGTGTGTGCAGGATTCTACTACTTCCACTAGAGCTTAACATGGTCAGTGACTGTGGGCTGTCTTGAGTTGGGATAAATGTAATGTGGGACCAGAGGGCTCCATCACAACCCAACAGGAAGAAGATGCTAAAGCAAAAGCGACAGGCTCTGACTGAGTTTCAAACAAGAAAGTGAATGCAGAACTGAAAATGCATACAGCAACTACATTCATACATATAAGAGCCAAGACATTTCACACCTTAACCTTGAGAGAAACACAGGCATTCTGAAATATAGTCTGCAACTGTAACTGGTACTAATTATGTGGGTGAAGCAGATAAATGCCCTTATATTTTGCTATATAGTAGATGCAGATATTAGCAGAGTCCCTTTTAGCACAATTGTTCTTGCCTTGATTTTGTGTTTCTATTTTTTAAGACTTATTTGTGATAAACATTATTTCCACATTGCAGGCTATGGCATGGATTGTTTAAGCCCACTTGAAAGTTTTATTTATCTTTCCAAAGTCATAAAATATTCCTTTAATATTTTGCAGTAACCAAGGACAGTAACATTCAGGTCGATATCTAGCAAGTTGCAACTGATACCAGAGCAGAGCATTCATTGGTCTGTTGTTCAAATTTATCCAGGAATAGTGAAAGTAGACACTTTGATTTCTACATCTCATATTCAGGAGAAGATAGCCAGGCGTGGTGGCTCACGCCTGTAATCCCAGCACTCGGGAGGCTGAGGTAGGATTGGTGTGAGTTCGAGACCAGCCTGGGCTACAAAAGTGAGCTCAAGGCCAGCCTCAACTGCATAACTGCATAGCGAGACCCTGTCTCAAAAAGACAAAAAAAAAAAAAAAAAGGAGAAGATAGCTGTCGATTTAATTCCAGTTTCTGTCCATTCAAGGTCAAATTATTTTTAGACTTTCTTTCTGGTATTTGCACCTTCAGCTGATCTTCATAAAAGATAATCATTGCTGAATCTGTATGGCCTGCAAAATCACTACCATCATAAATAGAAAAGCTAATCCTAATCTAAAGAAATAATTCCAATGGCAAATCTGTCAAGGTTTGTGCTTAGATATTATAAGAGTGTATATTTATACATATAGTGAAATGCATCTCTGAATAAATTGAACTTCAAATATTTGTAAATGTTTATGAATATGAATGAACAACTTTATTGCTATTATAAAGGGATAATTAGAGTGAAATTGCTCTGGAAAAATAGCAACATATTTCTTTAGCAGTAACAATTTTGTTTATTTTGAGTCATGCTATCATTGTAGAACTACAGCCAAATGTGAGTTAAAATATATAAAAATTAACATTTAAAGACCCCTGGGCTACTTGTTCCTATCAGAATAAAAAGCTATGGTGTTTCTACAGTCACTGAGTCAGGGAAGTTATTGATGTAATGTACAATGAAGTGGAGAGGTGCAGATGAGCACTTCCTCAGAAGACAAAAGGAAATTTTGACTCTTTCAGTTGATAACAGTCTCAAGCCCAGCATTTGTTGGGAATGCCATTCATAGGAAATATTTAAATAAAATATGAGACCAGAATTTTCATGGTCTTCAAGTAGCCTTTAAAGGCTGTGAAGGCATCGTGTTGCTGGGTAAGCGGCACTTTGGATCATACAGAAAGCTTTGCCTATGTGTGTTGGATACAAAGAATCAGGATTCAATGTGAAAAATTGACATGAGTGATAAGACATGTGAGACCTGTAAAAATCAAAGTATCATCAATACATTAGAAAGCTGTGTTTGTGCCTAAGGCGAAGCGTGAACGCTCTGTGTAACATGGATTTAGTTAGAGATGAAGCTAGCTCATCAACAGAAGTGCTGACACTTCCAGTCCCAAAAAAGAACACTGTGTAATTATGTGACCGTAAATGGATGATGGACCAATACAACTTAAATTTTTACCTTAATTTTCTTTATGAAAGAAAGTTTCTAAGTGTTCTTAAAGAGAAACAAAATATATTCATAAATAAATAAATCAATTAAATAAATAAAGGTATTGACAAAAGTGAAACATGAAAGCATTTTTGTAACAGACTATAACCAGACCAATGCTACATCATTTCAAAATAATTTGAATCACCAGTCATTTCTTTCTCTTACATTTTTCAAGATACTATTACAACTTGTGCCTTTCGCATATAGTTGAGTTGTGCTGAAATCTGGATCAAAGTGCTTGGGTCTTGACCTTTTCTGACTCTTTCTATAAATACAAAAGTTCTTGTTTCTAGTATACCTGTATTTTTTAGATTTATTCTACAGAATCTGAATATATTGTTTAGTATGAAATGATTCCAAATTTCAAGGTCATAGCTACAGCTTCCTGCAACTCTTGTCTAAGTATTTACTTACTTATTTTTATTGTTTTGGTGGTACCCAGGACTGAACGCAGAACCCTTTGCTTGCCATGCTAGCATTTATGCCACTAAGCTTTCTCCCTGGCCCTTGTCTAAGTATTTTTTCATTTTATATACTACATGTAAACTGTTAATCCATAAATATACTTTTCTTCCTCCCACTTGGACATGTTCACTCATAAATATTCAGCCCACTAATGCTCTTTCTACCTAAAATCTTCACTGACAAGATAGAGTTAAAATACTGTCTCATTTTGGAGATTTTCCCTGACATCTCAAAGTAAAATTGTAGTTTCCAATGTCTCCAAGTGGAAATATTTTCTTCTAATGTCAATAGAAGAGGTTAGATTTGTGCTGTTTAGTTATGCTTTTTACACTGATATGATTTGTTTGAATAAAGAGACATGTTTCATTTCTACAAACTCAGTGCCTGTGCTAGATTTTTAGAAATGGATTGCAAAGCTGAGGCTACCATCAATATATGGTCTCTTTCTCAATCAGTTGATAAACCCTAATGAACATGTGTGACCAGTTCGCTGCTCTCAACTTTAGACACTCCCAGGTCCTTCCCTGTAGCTGACCTGGGCTTTGATGCACTCCCTTGGGCATCTTTGCTTTGCCCCTCTTCACAAAAGTAAGGGAAAAAGAGAAGGGAAAGGTCATGTTTAGGTCAGCCTATTTTTGTCTGTCCAGTAGATTTTAGGAAAATAAATTCATGTACTTTTCTTACATAAGAACTTCTTTTCAGTTTTCATTTTCAAAGACTATTGAGAAGCATGAAGCCATACATGATCAGGTCAGTAGCTTGATCTGGTCATTAGGTGAGATCTTTCTCTACTGGTAAGTTTGCTTGCAAAGCCCTTTATTTGAACCATTGCTTTTCTCATGTGCCATGCAATGTATTGATTCCTTGCACAGGAGTGGAATCAATTCATCATATTCATGCTACTAGATATATATCAGCATATAAAAGTTTAATTTTGCTACAGTTAGGTATATAATGTCCTACAGGGACATAGATGCTACGTGCAGCAGGCGAGAGGCTTGAAATATGGCAGAGCAAGAGTTTAGCATGCTCTAAGCAATTAGAAGCCACACATGGTGGTGCATGCCTGTAATCCCAGCACTTAGGAGGCTGAGGCAGGAGGATTGGTGCAAGTTTGAGACCAGCACAAGCTAAAAAAGTGAGCTCAATGCCAGCCTGAACTGCATAGTGACACCCTGTTTCAAAAGAGAGAGAGAGAGAGAGAGAGAGAGAGAGAGAGAGAGAGAGAGAGAGAGAGAGAGAGAGAAATTAGAGACTAACCTCAAACCACAGCCAAAACGCTTTGTCTGTTAGCAAAAAGACATTATGATTTTGCCTATCAAGATAAAAATGAGGGCTGGCGAGATGGCTGAGTGGTGTAAAGCTCCTGCTTAGGCAAGCTTAGGCAACAACAGGGACTGTAGTTTGATACTTGGCACCACATGCTATGCCAATCCCACCCCCAGGGTGGGCTGAGCTAGTGATAAAAAAAAGGAGGGTCGTAATTTCAGTAGACTGGGCACAAAGTGAACAGTGGGATAAGGCTGGGTATCTACTGCACACTAGCACATAACTTCCACTGGAGCCATTCAAAGTAATTTGAGATACATGGCTGAAGAATCAAAATTAGCTACAAAGACAGAATTTGTTGATCAAATCAAGACATAAAAATCTTAATATGCAAGGTAAAGCTCAATGTTGATCCATGCATTCAAAATAAAATGAATACAATGAAAATAAGAGAGCTCAGTAAAGTTGTATACAAAGAAAACAAAGTAGGGAGAATTATAGAATGTTTTGGGATTAGGAAGTTTGGTAAAACATTATTCATGGAATTACCTTTTTTTTGGGGGGGGTGGTGGTATCAGGGATCAAACTCAGGACCTTGCACTTGCCAAGCAAGCACTTATTCACTGAGTGATCTCCTGGACTCTATTCATGGAATTGCATACAGAAAACTCTTTCTGCAAATCTAAATTATTTTATAAAATGAATTGATAAAATGTTCTTCCTCTTTTAGTGGCCATTCAAATTATTTGGTATCATCATAAGAAAATGATAAGAACATCATTCAGATTATAGTGCATGATCATGAACATATTGTTTAAAGAATTATGCTTAGTAGAAAAATAGTAATATGAACAATTACAAGATACTTTTAAAATTGATATTACTAAGAAGGAGGTCCTGAGTTCAATTCCTGGTACAAGAAACAAAAAAGATGTTGCTATAAGTAAAGATGTGGCTATCAGGAAATGTATTTTGAAGAATATTCAGTGATATAAAGAAATATGAAAACATTACTGGCAAAAAGATATTTTGTAGTAAATTTTCAAATTTAATCTGTTATGTTTCCATACTATATTTATAAATGAAAATTAATATTACTATACAATATAAATAAGAATCTAGATTTTTCTCAGTTTCATATTTTGTAAACTGATGTAATACAATAGGTCATTATTTGGAATAGTGAAATTGTGATATTTATGACACTTTATGTTAAAATGGAGTGAGATGGACACAATAATCATTGATTATCTGCCAACAGTAAATAAATAGAAATATCAAGGTCTAGTAACTTCAGGATAAATATTTAATAAGAATAAAGCTTAGCTAATATTCATTATTATATCTTTTTAAAGAAAAAAGGTTTGATACATTTTATTTTTAACTAATTTTAGCATGATATACACTCATGACAATTCATAGCTTTCATTGCTAAACATATTTCTTGATAAGATTCTAATATTTGATGTTTAGATACATGTATGTTTACACATCATTCCATCCATGAGAAAAGCTCTTAGGCTCAGTACACAGATACTGCTATATACAAAAATGAAACTGGTTTTCAAAATTCCTAATATTCCTGAGGAAGAACTTGATTTATTCTTGTTCCATTGAAAAGGAAAAATGCAGTTTTTGGTAATGTAAGTTGAAAAAGGGCCAAAATAATTATAAGTTGTTCATGTTTATGTAGATAGGGTATGGTGATTATTTAAATTATGTTGAGCTAGTATAATGAAGTCCAAAATTGGAGCTTAAAATAAGGTAAAAAGATGACATATTTTTAGATATTAGAAAATGGCTTTAATACTTTAGATCCATTCCTGGAATGATAGTTTCCAATATTTCATAAAGTAAAATGAAATCTTCATGTTATAACCACTTTGGAGAGAAATTGAGAAGCAGTAATATGCAGTATAAATTCTCATGCATATGTGGACACATATGCAGGAACATATTTCAAGGTATATTATCTTGGTTACCAAGATTATTTTAAATAAAATTATTCTATATAAGTGATATTATTTTGCACAAACTTAATAATTATTCTATTGTCATGATTAAGATATTATTCTAGATGTTTGTGTAAGCTTATTATCAAACATATAGACTCTAGTAGCAACAATAGTTTCCTTATTTGTAATAATGTAAAATTAGTATTTATGTTCTTGAAAATTTTCCTGAGGTAAAAATAGACACAATATCATAAAAATGCATCATCAGAGAACTGATTATAGCTAAAAGACTGAAGAATATATTGTTAAAATATAAACGTATTTATGACTTCATATGTCTCTCTGTGTATCTGTACATGAGTGTAACATACCTGAGGATAATGACACTCTACAGCAAATAGTTGCATAAAACTTGTGCCTTATAAAAAATTATTCAAATAGCTGGAGTTAATATAGGAAGATGTAATAAAAATCTCACATGAGGGGGGCGGGAATACAGCTCAGCATCACAGTACCTGCTTGGTAAGTGCAAGGTTCGGGATTTAAGTCCTGGCAAACACACACACACAGATATACATTCTTTTCCTGTTAGAATTTGGTGCTTTAAATTAGAAATTTGAACTTCTAAGAAACAAGAAAATAACTAAGATTGACATTTAAAATATGCATGTATGAGAGATAATTTATGTTATTAAAATTAACAAATGTATATTACATGAATTTCAATGGAAATGCTCAGTTTTCCTTACACATTTTCTCATTGATTGCATATCTATGTTCTTTTTTTTTTTTTTTTTGTCTTTTTGAGACAGGGTCTCGCTATGCAGTTGAGGCTGGCCTTGAGCTCACTTTTGTAGCCCAGGCTGGTCTCGAACTCACACCGATCCTCGTGCCTCAGCCTTCCGAGTGCTGGGATTACAGGCGTGCGCCACCACGCCCGGCACAGCATATCTATGTTCTTATGTGTTGGAATATACATAGGTATCTGCACACACACTTCCATAGACACAGACAGACAGAGCTGGAGTCCTTGGAAAGTACTGATAAATATATGAAGACAAAAAGTTTCCTTGTATTACTGGAGCTTTTCAATGAAGAAAAGATTCTGTCATGCTTTATTTAAACTTTTGTGCATCTATTCAGTCATTCATTCTTAGCATGTTATTAATTTTATGGTAATTCGTGACTTAGTTTGTTGGTATACAATAAATAAAACTTTATTTCTCCAAGCTATACAAATGATTATAGTTCTTGAAAAAAAAAAAAAAACATTTTGCAAGTTAACCTTCAAATATTAACTATATAAGACAACTCTTTCTCACTAGAACAAATTGCCTGATCTGTTACATGGTGAAAATGTTTATTTCAGTTCAGAATTTCAAGCTTTCAGTCCATAGTCAGTAGCTCTGAGGAAGGTACATCATGGTGAAGGAAGCGGGTAGCTGAGGACAACTGTGCAACAGTGGGCATCTGGAAGCAAGCATAGGGAATGAGCTCCAGGGAGGAGGACTGGAGCCTGACCGAGGCCCCCAGACATGCCCTTGAGATCCACCTTGACACAATCAGACATGGGCTTTACTAAGCTCCTGCACATCTTTCAAGAGCATCAAGAGGACCATCAGGATCAATTGACATATTTGCTAATGCTTTAACTTTTGTAAAATCATTTGCAGTTGAGGTATAACAAAATTACATACACACACACACACACACACACACACACACACACTACATATATATATATATATATATATATATATATATATATATATATCCACAACTTTTAATCTATTTTGTACATTCTGATTGTCATTTTTTTCTTTGCAATTACATACTGCTGAGACTTCCGTGTATATCTGTGAATAAGTAAGGGATGGCAGGAACTGATGATAATGCTAATCCATCAAAATTGCTAGATGTGCCACAACTGAAGGAGACACAAACATGATGCCTGATAAGGCTAGTCAGCAATTCACTTTCTCTCAATATTAAAACCAAACTTGATCGACCATTCTGAAAATGTCAAGCTTAGTTATCTGTAGTTTCTTTCTGCTAACTAGAAAAATGGTTTATTTTGTAGCAAGAGAATGTGAATCAATATCACACCACTGGGAAAGAGGGTTCCCCAAACGTGAATTTTTTCCTTGACCTAAGTCTTATTATATTTAAGTTGCCCAGAACCAGTCTCCTGAGTAAGCACTGAGATCTCAAACTTGGCTTTTGAATCTGAGGCAGGTCTTCTAGAACCATGCTTCTCAATCATGATTGACTTGTCCAAAGGTCAATGCCCAGCAATATATGGTTTCTTTCTCTTTTTTTAAAAAAAAATTATTTGCATTTATTTTATGCTTCATTTATTCCCATGCCATGAGTTTTTGTTTCTTCAGTTTCTTCTGGGATATCTTTTACTTCTGTGCAACCTCGCTCTCTGGTTTAGGAACAATTTGTTTCTTTTCAGTAAGGATCATCTCAATATGGCGGGAAAGCTCATGTATGGGTTATCTGACCATGAGCTCTGTAAGTACAGTGGCGCATCTTGGGTGCTTTGTTCACCAGAATATATTCAATAACCAGAGAATCTACATCTAAACCCTTAAGTTCAGCATTACTCTCTGCATTTTTAAGCATGTGCAGCAAAAATTCAGCGCTTTTTTTTGGGCCACGGACTCTATGTCCAGCCCCACTCTTTGGTCTGGGCACACCTACCAACTCCACCATTGTAATGTCGAAGGGCACACACTGCTTCTTTAATATGACATCCTTCAGATACTTGGTGGCCTTTCGGATATACACACTCTTGATGGCCTGGGCAGTTTCACCTGTGTTCTTAAAGTGAATGTGAAGATTTGAGCCCCTTGATTTGCATGATTTTGTGGGATTTTCTGAGTCTAGTCTATTTTGACAGGATACCACAGGCTGCTTACAGGAAGAGTGGCTTCTTTCTCTTGACTGCATTCTGATGGAACATCACTGAACAGTTATTTGTTATAAGGTTGTTATAGCCAGTTCCTTTTTAAAAAAAAAAATTATTTCATATCTCAGAAACACTAGACATGCCAGAGTTGCTTATGTCCAGAATTTTAAAACAAAACTGCTAACTAAATAGGTTGTTTAAGCCAGGTGTGGTGGTGCATGTCTGTAATCCCAGTACTCAGGAGGCTGAGGCAGGAGAATTGGTACAAGTTTGAAACCAGCCTGGAATACAAAGTGAGCTCAGGACCAGCAAGCCTGTACTGCATAGTGAGACTGTCTCAAAAAGACAAATAAATAAATAATCATAAGAATTTTTTTTCTATTTTAATACAGGTTCTACACAGTGTTCAGGGTCTCACTTCATAGATCAGACTCAGAGTGATCTGCCAAGGTTCAGTGTAATCTCAAGAGCTGGGATTACAGGCCTTTGCCACCACACCCTAATCTTAATCACTGTCTCAGTGTGCCCCAGGGGCGTGCCTGACACGACGCACCAAGGGATCAATCCCCCAGCCACTGGGTTTGCCTAAACAGGCATTTTAATCTGCTGAGCTATTTGGCCAGCACCATAAGGTTTTCAGATGTTGGTCAGGACAGTGAAACATCTTTAGTATCAGACTTTTTCTGGAATTTTCACAAAGGAGACATCTAGTTTGAGATATTTCTATGTTCATTATATGTCTGAAAAATTATGCTTTATAGTTCCTTGGAAAGAAAATCAGTCCTAAAGCTTTAAAAAAACAAATGAGTCTATAACAAAGAAAAGCTTCTACTAATTGGTAAGGTTAAAAGTAATAATTCTGCCACTAAAAATGTGCAAGTTAAATCCAGGTAACTACTACTCTCAGCTATTATTGATAATAGTTTTTTAAAAGCGAATGAAGGGCCAGGGAGATAGATCAGTGGAATAAGTGCTTTCCTGGCAGGTGCAAGGTAATGAGTTTGATCCCTAGTACCACCATCTAAAAAGTGAATGCCGTTAAAATAACTTCAACTCTCAGAGTCATTAGTCTATACACCTCTTACAATAATGGCAAGCAACAATTGTTCTGTAAAACAATCTGTGAATGATTTCATCTTTTAAGAAGCTTGTATGTATTTTTCTAGTTCTAATTAACATTTATCTAGCTTATGTAAACTACTACCTAAAATATTAAACAACAGTTCAAACACCATACCATTTGAGTAAGCTGTGGATGTAATTTAAGGATACTGAATGAGATGAGCCCCGCTGGCATCTGTCCCAGGCGCTGGAGTAACCTGAGAGCTTCCGTGAACACAATCAGTCAGGAATTTGATTTCACTTTTCAGTGTTGACACTGGAGCCATTTCCACTCCTTGTACCATTCATGGGTATTGGTGCATTTCTAACTCTTTGGAAAGGCAGAACCTGATGATCCATCAGCACTGCTATGGACTATCCTTAAATGCTCTTTAGAGCTCATTCCCATTTCATTCTTTATTTCAAAACTTTAGCACTCTTCCATTTGTATATATCTTTTGAATTAAACCATCTGTTCTAAGCTAAGCAGTTAGAGATTTCTGGGTTTGCTTAACTGCTTCTTTTAGTGCTTAACTTAATAATTCATTATCCAGAAATATTTTAAAACTGTATTACATGAACTCGTGCATAAATTTATATACCTGTATGAATACTCAAGCAATCATTCTTTGATAATTTACTATTGCTATTTGACTTACTATACATAAACAGGCAAAAATACTATACATTGTCTTTTCTCTAATATAAATTCCCATGGAGCTTGAGAAATTGAATTGTAAAAGATGGACAATCATGTTAGGCATGTTTAATTTTCCATGAATTACAAAGAAAATGCAAACTTAGCCACTGTGATGAGAAGGTCGGCCAGCCTATGGCTTAAACAGTCTTTATGTAGGTTATTAGAGGTAAGAGATCTCTTTGATAAAAATTAGCCCAAAATTGTGGCTAAATTTACCTGGATACTATTGGAAGTTAAGGCAGAAATGAGAAAATTAGGTGAAATAAATGTGGAAATGGAGGTAGAGAGCAGGAAACAAAACTGCCACCAGCTTTGTATGTGAATTACTTCTCTATCCCTTTCTAGAGGAAATGCCTAGGATTCTAATATTAAACAAAACAAAATCAATGAATAAAAGATTTTGATATCATTTAGATTCTGTCTTGTACCCTTGTTTGCTCTCAGATGTGCGGAGTTATTACAGGAAACAGAAGGCAACACATTCAAACAGTAATTTGGAAAGCATTTGAAGAAGAGATGAGTAGAGGTCAAGAATATAATCAGGCATAGAGACAGAACAGTGCCCCAAAGAAGGGAGATGGAGGGGTAAGAATTACATGGACCTTCTGGTGGCAGAAGATATCAGGACAAGCGACACAGACATAAATTGCCAAGGCCAGGCTGACATCCTCCACCTTTCCTCTTGGTTCTCAGCAAGGCCACCATTAGCCAAAGCCCTGCACTAAACATTTGAACCTCTCAAATTCGTATTTTCTAGCATTCTAAAAGGATAGCATTTGGAAGTGCTACGATTAGGAAGTGATTAGATTCTGAGGATAAAGGCTTCCTAAATGTGATGAGTGGCCTGAAATTAGGGACCAGATTGCTACCTGGGGCATTTTCAAGTCTTGATACAGTGAAGATAGTTGTCTATAGAAAGGATATTACCAGAGATTGAATCTGCCTTGGCTTTGGAATTTTTGGTCCCCAGAATGGGAGAAGTAAGTGTTTGTTGTTAATCAAAGACCCACTCAGTGGTATTTGGTAACAACAGCATGACAAGACTAAGATATGAAACCAAATAGGCAGACAAGGGATAATGATGTTTGTTTTTGCAGCACAGAGTCGACTAGAAAATAGAGCAGCAGAGGCTGGGGAGATAGCTCTGTGGCACAAGTGCCTGCCTGGCAAGTGCAAGGTCGTGAGTTTGAACTCCGGTCCTGCAAAAACAAAAACAAAAACAAAAACAAAGAAAAACAAGAAAGAAGATAGAGCACAACATCTAGAGGTTCGTAGTGCCCCATTCTATAGAGCTTTCAAATCAACAACTTTTAGGTTTGTATCTGACATTTCTCTATTATCTTTGCCTAAAAATATATGCATAGCTGAGAGTTGAGATTTTATTTATACATACATGAAATTCATAAAAGATATTTTAGAAAAAATGACATGTTTAGATTTGTATTTTAAGAATCATCATTTATAATATTTTACATGCATGATGGACATTCAAATCCTATGACAGTTTTCTAAGTGGATGATAATATATTTTTGATTTTTTAAAGTAACATTCAGGCTGGAGAGTGAATCAAAAATAAGAGTTTAACCTGAGCTAAATTATACCGAGTTTAGTAAACATTTCTGTGTCTGTGTTTAAATGAAAAGGTTTATGAGGTCAAAGGACAGAAAAGTATGAAATTAAAATTGATTTCAAGGATTCATCTCAGAGTTATCTGTCATGACATTGGCCTAAATATAGGGGGTGAAACACACTTGCTCCTCTGGGAGATGAAGGTTAGTTCAGTTGAGATGCTGGATTTGAGACGGTCAGAAGGCATACAGATATGATCAGTGATAAGTAGTCAGCTATATGGTTCTGAGACTCAAAACTGGGGTTTAAACTCAGATATATATTAAAATCGAAATCATAAAAACAGATTGCTCAGGGAGATCTAGTGTAAAGAAAAAGTATATTTGTACATTTCTGTCAAAATATACTCACATTCTAAAATTTACTGTACATCAGAAAAAGAAATAAAATATTGACTAAAATGTAAAATATACAAAGCTTTCATTACTCAAAGAAGATATAATTATACTAAAAATAATCTGACATTTGCTAGAAGAAAAAGTATCTAATAAGAAAATTTAGTAATTAGGCAGAACATAAAATGAATTATAGTTCGCTGTTCTAGCACTGAAAATTTGGACAATTAAAAATTATTCTTGAGATAGCTTTCAAATGCATAATATTCTCTAATTACATTCAATAAAATTCTTCAGCACCATAGGAAATGTTAAATGTAGCTGAGATTATTTTTAAAGTTCCAAATAAAAGATAAACATCATACTCTCAACTATTAAAAGACTCAAAATTATTAAAAGCCCTTAACCTAATTTCAATACTGCCCTTATTCTCTTGGTCCTTAAAAAAAAAAAAAAAAAAAGTCTGAGCTGTCCTTTTTTTTCCTTTTTTTTGTACATAATACTGAAGTGACTTTAGAATTTAAGTACAAAAGCAAAAACTCTTGGAACAACCAAACTAACATAGAAGTTTGGAAGACTGGAAAACAAGAAGATGTGGAGTCTCTTTCTTTGTGAGTTCAACGTTTACTATTTTATAATAAATAATATTGTCATATTAACAGTCAGACAAGTTGATATCTGAGATCAACACATGACTTTTTGTAATATATTTATGGAATAGAGTACAGAAAGAAAATTTTCCTCAAAAATTCATTCATGTACTAAAGACATTTTCTCTTAGAGGTTTTCTTTTCAGTATATCTTTAAAAATCTTGTGTTAACTTGCGTCATTTTTTTCCTTGGGTAACGATGGCCCAGAAATGAAATTTTTTGTGTTTATGATGTTGTTGTTCATAGCTTTTCTTGATAGGTCTAGTACAATTTTGAGACTAGCATTACTGTGTGCTGAAGTTCTTACAGTAGCTCTTAGACTTGCCTATCTGGATAGCTTTGCTGTGCATTTTCTATTTGTCCACCAGGTTTCATTTATCCCTGATACCTTAAATTTAGAATTTTTCTGAGAAATAGAGCAGTAATACAGCATCAACTTATTGAGTGAGTACATTTTAATCTTTAAATAAATAAATAAAGTAAAAAATAAAAATAAATGCTATCACAAATACTGAGTGTCCATATGAAAAAAAACCAAATATCAGACTTAAGCTGTGACTCACACAGTACAAAAATCAAGAAATCATCCTGAGTTCTTGGCCTAACATTCAAAATAACAACAACAACAACAACAACAACAAAAAAGATAAAATTCACAAAATATCAAGTTCTAAAGAAAATATAGAATTATTTAGGTAAAGTAGACAATTGTTTGCATAAAAGATGGTTATTTTATATCAGCAGACCTAAAATACTTCTTTTTCACTAAATTCCTGCATGACAGTAAATTGGTCAGGCAGAGATTGGGGAAAATGTTTTAACGCATCTGATAAAGTACTTGAGACTTGAAGGAAGGCATTGCATTAAACACTTTTAGAATTCCATAAAAATTAATAACAATGCAAAATAACTTATAAAAATCCAAAACAAATGCTTCAGAAATCAGACAAACTGCAATAAAAAGTATTTTGTATTCATAATAATTAGAGAAATTCCACTTTAAGCTGTAAGAAAATATTACTACTTATACCTCAGAGTGGCTAAAGCAAAAACCCGGAACCCTGCTGCCCGTTCAATATTGTTAAAGAAATACAGAAATAAAAGCAGTTTTCACAAAATGTAAGATGGTACTGCCGTTCAAAAAATAAATCATGTTTAAAGAATGTAAATATTAATTTATTCTATAACCAGCAATTCTCCTTCAATGGATTATCAAAACTTAATGAAAACATATGCATATAAAATGAAGTATGCAAAAATATTTAGTTTTGTGAGCCTTCAACTGTCAAGAAACCAGTTTTCCAGCAATAGGAGCAACTGTGAAATAATCATTAGGTGAGGTAGTATTTCAACTACTCTAATAAAACCATTGTTATACTGCGGTAACACTGTCAGATACTGAAAAGAGCACAGTGAGCGAAGAAACCACAGTGAAATGGTAAATTTCACCTTTTTTGTTTGTCTGTTTGTCCTGGGTCTTAAAATTCTGACCTTGTGCTTGCAGACAAGCCCAGTACCACTGAGCTGTATCCCCAGCCCCCAACATGGTAAGGTTAATAAGTTGGCATTGCTACGAATTAACCAAGAAACAAAAGGTAATTGCAATCAGACTGGTGACTTCCCAAAGTGGACAATGCTAATTAATTGAGAAGAAAGAGAAAGGACTTTTCTAGGTGATGGACTTTCACATGTATTTTGATACTGATATGCACTGCAAAAAAGTACACATTTGTAAAAAAAATGTATCATGCTACATAAGAAATATTTTCACACTGAATTACCTCAAAAGTAAACCCAAAAGTACAATTATTATATTTCATGGTATATTTGCCATAGAAGAGATATATTCTTTATATATGTCTTCTTCATACAATCATAAAATAAGAAAAAAAAACAGGTGAACATTACGGTGTCATGTGATTGATATATTTTTCTGCAGAAAGTTATGATCATTATTATTGCCTGGAAATTGAATTTTTCCATGAAACAATTTGACATGCCGGTTTGACATATATCGAGTGCCTAGCCATCATTCCTTGCATATTTGCTTGATTCTATTTTTAAGTAATAATGGGAATGTATTTATGAACAAGAAGAGAAGCAAAATAACATTCTGGTTAGCTCTAAAATGCTCTCTTACATTCATACTAAATACTAAAAATTGTTGTCCCAATAAGCTCCATATCAATGTACTTTTCAAATGTTATGAACATGTTGCTGCTACAATTAAAGTTATTTTTTTCTTTTTTCTCTTTCCTTCTTTCTTTCTTCCTTCCTTTCTTTCTTTCTTTCTTTCTTTCTTTAGTTTTTGTACAGGGTGTCACTATTGACTCATAGTTATCCTCCTGCTTGTACCTCCCAAGTGCTGGGATTACAGGCGCACCAACACTCCCAAACTCCATTGCTGGCTCAGCGCGCCCCAGAGGGACAGGTGTGGCAGGCAGGGCCAAGAACCAAACCCTGGCCCCTGTGCTTCCCTAAGCAAGCACTTAATCTGCTGAGCTATACTGCTGGCCCTTAAAGTTAGTTTTTCAATGGGTAATCTGGTTTTAAAATTCAAAATACATCAGTGGGGTTGATGTGCAGTTCAGTGGTATGATGCCTGGCTACCATATATAAGGGCTTGAGTGCAATACCCAGCACAATAAAAGAAATAGCAGTTTAAACAGAAGAATTTAAAAATAAAAAAGTGAACTCACAAAAATAAATTTTATTTCAGTGAATGTTTGTACAAAATGACATAAATTTAAAAAAGCACAGGGAGACAGCTTTGTAGACTAAGCACTTCCCTGGCAAGCTCACAGTCCTGAATTCAATCCGCAGTACTGCAAAATAAAACAAACCAAAACAAAACAAAGCAAAAACAACAACAAAAAAGCATGCTTCAAAAACTGAAGGCCTTCACTTTAAAACTAGCAACAAGAGAAGGATGTCCATTGTCGCCACTCATATTCAGTTTAGTTTAGTTCTGGAATCATTAGCTTGAGCAATTAGTCAAGAGAGTGAAATAAAAGGAATAAGAACTGGAAAAGAAGTGAAATTATTATTATTTGCAGATGGCATGATACTACGTAGAGGACCCCAAAACTCCACCAAGAGTCTTGTAGATTTTTTTTAAATGTTTTCATTTTTTATTTACTTTTTTTTTTTCTTGTTTCAGAACCTTTGTTTGTTTATTCACTCATTTTTATGGCTGGCTCAGCTCGCCCCGAGGGCAGGGCTGGCACAGCATGTGGTGCCGGGGATCGACCCGCGGTCCCAGAAGCCGCCCAAGCTTTCCCAAGCAGGCGCTTTAGACCACTACGCCATCCCTCTGGGCCTCAAGTCTTGTAGATTTAATCACCAAATTTAGCAGTGTAGCAAGATGCAAAGTCAACACCCTCAAATCAGTGACGTTTTTGTACATAAACAATGCACGTACTTGGAGAGAAATTAGGGAAACCATGTCTTTCACAATAACATTCAAAAAATGGAATACTTAGGAATCAGTCTCACCAAGGATGTGAAAGATTTATACGGTAAAGATTATCGTACTCTGAGAAAAAAGAGTGAAGAGGATTCGAAACAGTACAAAAATATTCCATGCTCCTGGATAGGAAGAACCAACATTGTGAAAATGGCCATACTTTTCATATTGTTATACAAATTCAATACAATACTGATTAAACTGCCATTAGTATACTTCACAGAACTAGGGAGTGCAGGAAAGAGATTTAGCTTTACATGTAAGCAGGATCATTTGGAAAACTGTTGTGTGCATTTCTGCCGGTCCATGGGAGGAAGCATTTAAAGTTTCAATGTGTTATGTTTCCCTTTTTAGTTGTTTGTACATTTTCTCTTCTCAATTTCTTACATATTCCTTTGTCTGTTTCATTTTCTTCCAATTTTACATACATGCATCTGGTAATATGAATAACTGTTTGGAAGACAAGAGGATGTAAGACAACAAGCACGGTGAAATTCACATTACTTTAAGTGAAGTTCTGTATTACTTGTAAATTTTTCCATTGTAATTCTAATTTGTACTCTATTAAAAATTAAAAACCATACATCACATTAATATAATAATTTTTCCCAATTTATCTATTTTTCATATGATTGTCCTCACTTGTACCTCTTCTCTATTACCTCTAGCTTTGAGAAGAGGTAATAGGTGAAGCTTTAATCAATTTGTACATTGTACACTGCTGTCTCACCTGTTTGGGAGATTGTTTGTTTGCTACAGTTACTCAAAAGTGCACACCAACAATAACTGCTTAGATGTTAAATATGCTACTTGAAATGTTAATAAAAATAGGAGCTAGATTTGGGTTTAACCCATTTTTTTCTCCCACAAATACCTATTTTTTTTTTTTTTTTTTTTTTTTTTTTTTGAGAGAAAGTAAAAAGAAGACAGGAAATTGTGCCAGTAATTGCTGAGGGTTGGTTTCTTTTCCCTGGGCGAGGGAATGGTGTCTGTGAATGAGAGCCATATGAGGATCTGTGCATGGAATAAAGCAGAATATTGCTAGTAAAGAGAGGACTCAACTAATCAGCAGAAGGGCTGAAGAGAACAAAGAAACTGATTCCCCTGTAAAGAAAGATCTTTCCCAGGCCACCTGCTTTGAGCTGTAACAAGTCATTCATGACCTTCAGATTCAGACTCAAACTAATTGTTCTTGGGTCCTGAGGTTGCTGAGGTTGTTGTTGTTGGCTTTTAGATCACAGTGGCACTCACTGTCAGCTTCCTGTTCCTTAGAGCTTTCCTCTATGTCTCCAGCTTGCTGACTGCAGGTCCCGAGACTTCTCAGCACTCAAGGAACTGAGAGGAGATTCACTCCCATACAGGCTAAAATCTTGTAAAACAGGGAAGAGGAAACCTACTTATCTTTCAACAGTGAATTTAGAATTCTAGTGTCCTTTGGGCAAACTTTTCACCTCCAAAAAAAGATTCACTGAAGAGAATTGGGACTGTTTTATTCATCTACACAAGCCCTAGCAAAGAGCATGGTGTCAGGGAAAAGAGCAGGGTAGGAGAAACTTCAGTGATTATTCACACAGAAAAGATCTGTGTTAATGGGATAATCTCTTGTATCCTTCTGAATGATACTGACATTTGTTCCCACTTATATTGACCTAGCAGTGTACCTCCTTTCAGAACTATTCTTTACCAAATGTGTTAATAGAGTGTACCTTATTTGTCTTGAAATAGATTATAAGTATATATCAAAATTACAGAAGGAAACAATAATTAAAATCTCACTTTTCTAGATGAGAAAGCCTCATTGTAAGGCCCTGAGTATCTCTTCACATTATTTGTCTCCCTTATTCCACTGAACAAAAGGTATTGGAATAGGTCAGCCCCTTAGGTCGCTCAAAATTTCCTTGGCTGTTGATCACAAACAACATGTCAAGCCCTTTGGGTTGTTATAGCCTTGAAATGAGTTTCTCGTCTTAGGTATGCCTTTTCTCCACGTGCTCTCCTCTGCTGTTCATGCCAGTGGCCCTCTTGTCTACACGTGATGCTCTACTTTCTCCTCCCTTGTTCCATGCACCAGTTGATAGAGTTAATCTCATGGAATTCTATTCTGACCACTCGCCTTCTAAAAAAAAAATTCTCCTTTAGTTAAATTGAAAGTGCCCTGATGAGTCTTTCAGGCATATTCTGGGCGAGAGCTCTGGCTTTGGCAGGAGTCTGTATGCTGCAGTTGTTTCCTTCTTGAGAGCTGAGCTGAAGTGTTAACCACTTATTCCAACTGGCAGCCTTGCAAAAATTTCTTTGAAAGCTGGGGCTAAAATTGTGGTGATAGTAGATGTGAAACAAAAAACAAGACAACCCACGTTTATACCACACTATGTAACAAAAATGGACCAAAGCATTGTCCCTAGAACTGACCAAGCCATAAAGAGAATGAAAGCAAATGTATATTCACCCCCCAAAAATTCACTGAAAGTGAGGCAGCTAGAATAAGCTTTAACAGTTATGCCATTTAGTCTAAATAGGAGGATGGCAAAGTTTCTCCAGCCTAGAGAATGTAGGATGTTTTTGGAACCAGTACCAAGGAATTCTGAGTGAGTCTAGAATTCTCTGGCCTCCATCTGTCTGCCTGAACAGTATATGAGCTTTGTGTATGGTTGGAGAGGTGACATTGATGGTGTGGTGGTGATAGAAAGGATGACAATAATAACAACAACAATAAAAATAATAATAGCAAGACTTTCACATTTATTGGGACCCCAGCAATTTTCTAAAATCTTTCATATAACAGGCTAACTCTTTACAGTGAGCCTATAAAGATGAAAGTATTTTTAAATTTGCAATTGAGGAGCATCAGTACAAAGTAATAAGTATTCTGTCCAATTATACAAACCTTTTAAAAACCAAAATTGAGGGGCTGGCGAGATGGCTTAGTGGTCTAAAGCGCCTGCTTTGGCAAGCTTAGTCAACTGCAGGGACCGTGGTTCAATCCCTGGCACCATATGCTCTGCCAGCCCCACCCCCAGGCAGGCTGAGCAGTCCATAATAATAACAATAATAATAATAATAATAATAATAATAATAATAATAATAATTGAACTCCATGGGAGAATTTGCTCATTTTATTCAGATAGTGTTCACTGACATGCCACTCCTTATCATGACTGTGAAGACCTAGACAAACCTCTAAGAATAAGCTCAGGTAGAATTCCCTCCAACTCTCTACGTTTGAGCATCTTACATCCTCTGAAGGCTGGTCTAATTCTTCCAGATACTAGTGGAAAATGAGAAGAACTTGGGTTTGTTTAGATGCATATTGACTTTAAGTGCAGATCTATGGTTTATTAGTTGCAGGATAAACACTTTTTTTTCATGTTTAGAATGGCATCATTACAGAACACACTGTGATAAATAAATAAATTATTGTGTAAATTGTTGTGTTAGGCTATGTTCCTGCAATTAGATGTGAGACACACAACTGTGAATAAAATGTGTGAAAGGCCCAGAGTTGTGAGTCTAATGACTTGCACACTGTTAGAGCAAGATAAAACACCAAAAGCATCTTACAGGAATCATTTCAACAGAAGCAGCCCTACCACCATCTTGTCACTATCACCATCTTGGTGAGCTGGCCTTTGATTTGACTGCTATAGAGATAGTCTATCCGTGCACCTTTTCTTTTACCAAGAGGCCATCTCATGAGTCTGACCACCCCTGCACAGGATCTGATATTCAATTTCTGGTTAAATATTTGCTTTTTCATGGATTATGTTTGTATTTTCAATGTCTTTCAGAGAGTGAATTCATGAGCAAGATTTTGCAGGTCTAATAGCCAGGAGCAAGGACAAGAACAACCACCACCAATTCCATTCCAGAATTTGATCCCTTTCGTGCATATAACACTCAGGGTTATCAGCTATACAGCAAAGTAACTTAGCTTTTCTGAGGACAAAACCAAAATAAGTAGGAAAAACTTGTAATTTCCCCCTAGAAATTATTTAAAATTGTTTCTCTTTAATAAAATTAAAACATCACAGTTTTAGAAGTATAGCAAAAGGAAGACATGAAATATTTTGCATTTTGATTGTCAAAGAAAATAAGCAATGTGTGCACTGTGTTTTTATGGTTTTATAAAAAAATAAATTTAGTTGTAGCTTTTATTGGCTTATAACTGTCTTTATAAGTTGGAACAACCCAAATTCTAGGAAATAGAATAGGAACCTCAAATGTGCAGTGGTAGCAAAGGAAGCTTTGTTAGGTAGGAAGAAAGAAGTAGAACAATAGGATAAAATTTGATTAATTAATGTTCAGTTACTTCAGGTTATTGTTCTTTCTAAATTAAGAAGGAAGACACAGAGAAGCCGTGGTTAAGTCTCCTCTAGTAGTTCTTCTATGTGCTTTCTTACTCTTGCTTTATTTGTTTTCACAGGACTGGAGACTGAACTCAGGCAATCACACTTGCCAGGCAAAGCTCTTATTCCACTGAGCTATCTCCCCAGTCTCTTGTTATGTGCTTTCTTAAAAGTTGTTTTATTATATGATATTTAACATGGATAATTCGATTTTATTTGCTCTGGACTGTGTCTGGTGCAGGAATTCAGTCCAATGTTACAACCTTCTAATATTTAAAAAATTATTTATTTATTTATTTATTTATTCATTTATTTATTTATTTATTTGGGGGAACGGTCCGCAGGGTTTTTAAGGTCTCACTCCTAGATCAGACTCACTGTTATCCTCCTGTTTACAGCCTCCCAAGAACTGCGATTACAGGTGTGTGCCACCATACCAATACAGCAGGCCCCGGGGATCAAACTCCTCACCTTTGCGCCTACTTGCATTTGCTTTAATTCAGTGAGCTGTTTGCCTGACAAATAATTTCTAATTTATGATGCATCTATCTAGAGTAATAAAAAATGAGTTTTCTAAATATGTATCTTTTTTATACTGTATTTTTTATCTCTAAATTCAGGAACAGTATCTGCTTTTGTCATCACTGAGAACTTAGTACCCAGTGTAGTGCTGTGTCTATAATATTATATATTTATTTTTTTAATTTAATATTTTTATTGTTTAAATTTAACAATGATTATATTACATAGTTTCATCATCAGATCAGTTTAGATTAATACATATAGGTAACAATTAAACATTAACCCTTTTAAATCAACATTACTATTGTTTTTTCTTTTACCCTTTCTTTTTTTTTGAAAGTTGACATATTGCATATTGTCCTCACAATAGTTCTACAGAGTACAGTGTGTGAGCATGACCCACCTCGCTATTGATGTTACTGAGAATAAATAAATAAATAAATAAACAAGGAAAAGGATATACTTCTCTTTGGACTAAGAGGAAGCCGATACATACACAGTCAAATGTTCTGCAATTGCAGTGGGCCAGCAGTGAAGCTTGTAACGTTGGATGCTATTGAATCTAAGCCTCCTAAAGCTCATCTCACCTATCTCACTCTGCGTTTCATGCATTGTAATTAAGCTTTTTTTTTCTTTTTTTTTTTCCTTGCTGGGTGGTCAAGAGCGAGTCAAAGCAAGACCTGTATAACTAAATATTCTTTTTTTTTGTATCTTCCAGGGTCAAATGCCCAAAAGGATTAAGTTTGAGGCCATAGACAGTACTTTGTACAACTGTTGTTAGTGTCACCTTTCAGGACGAGTCACAGCCATGTCTTGGCCAGTTTGCTTTCTGTGGAAGTCTGAGAGAATGTTTTTCACTGGGTGACTCTCCTTAGATGCACTATAACTCATTTATCCCTTTCTTCTGAGGTCCCATAATCTCCTTGACCAGAAAATTTGGGACACCATTGAGTTATAGGATACTACAGCACAGGTTCGCTTATATCCTGGGTCTTTATGGACCTTGAAGGGCTAGGGCCAAAATATTGGCTATCCTTATAGCCCTTCTTTTTCTCCAATTTTTGGTCTGTTAATTTACATTCAAATCCCTCCAGCACAAAACCTCTGTGATACTATTACTGTATAACATAGGTACTTGAGCTTAACATCACTGGCTTTCTGAATATCAAATATCTTTGACTTAGCTTGGAAATGATATTTTCTGACCATCATTGATATTCTAATAACTTTCCATACAATGTGATATAAGCAGTTACACAGATATTTTTGACACAGATATTTGGAAATTCAAGGAAATACGAAAGAGTAGCCCGTCGAGACTATGGTATTTGGCCCAGTCTCTTATTTCCAAGTTCTACTCTTGACAGAGAGAATGACAGTAACTGAGTTTACACCAGGAGCAGTACATATCAAAAACACAAGAGTGATATGTATTCCAAACATAGTTTTAGCATAACATTGTGCTATAATCAATATGTTGAACCTTTTGAAGGTTCTTGAGACCAATATCTGATTCATCCTGTGTACATAAGTGTATGGTTGTGCTATGGATATGTTTTCTGCTTTATCTGTTGCCAGTCACTTCGTTGTTTAATCCATAACACATTCAGCTGTGTTATGTCCTTATGCTCTTGTTTTCTTCTTTAAACTTCTTATATTAGGGAGACCATACGATATTTACAAATATAGGTCTCGTTTATTTCACTAATGAGTATATGTTCCATATACATCCATTTATATATGAAGTCTTCAAACTTATCATTCTTTCTGGATGAGTAGTATTCCATTGTATAAAAATACCACGTTTTTTTTTAACCATTCTTCAAATGATGGGCATTTTGGTTGTTTCCAAGATTTGGCTATTGCAAATTGGGCTGCTATAAATATAGATGCACAGAAATCGCTGTGGTATAATGTTTTCAGTTCTTCTGGGAAAATTCCCAGTAGGGGGATAGCTGGATTGAACAGAACTTCCAATTCTAGTTTTGTAAGTATCCTATACACTGCTTTCCATAATGGTTGCACCAATCTGCATTCCCACCAGCAGTGGAGAAGGGTTCCTTTTTCCCCACAGCCTCTCCAGCATTTGTTGCTGGTTGATTTCTTTATGATACCCATCCTTACTGGGGTGAGATGGTATCTAAGTGTTGTTTTGATTTGCATTTCACGAATGGCTAGCGATGTGGAGCATTTCTTCATGTATTTGTAGGCTTGCTGTATTTCTTATTCTGAGAAGTTAGTGTTCATCTCAGATGCCCATTACTGGACTGGGTCTTTGAATTTTGGGACCCTAATGGTTTTTAGTTCTTTGTAGATTCTAGACAGAAGACCTTTGTCTGAGTACTTGTTAGTTAAAATCTTTTCAAAATTTGTGGGTCATCTTTTCACTTTGTTAGTGATTTCCTTTGACATGCAGAAACTTCTTAGCCGGAGGAGGTCCCAATTGTTGATGCTTTCAAATGTTAAACGTGCACTTTAATTTCTGTCCATGAACTTTTTGCCTACTCCGATGTCTTCAAGATTTCCTCCCACAAAGTCTCTTCCAGGAGATTTAATGTTTCACTTTTAATATTTAGATCTTTAATCCATTTTGACTTTATTTTTGTGCATGGTGATAGACTAGGGTCAAGATTTAGTTTTCGGCATATAGAGAGCCAGTTTTTCCAGCACCATTTGTTAAAGAGGCTGTCTTTCTTCCAGTACACATGTTTGGCCCCTTTGTCAAAAATAAGGTGGCTGAGTGTGTTTATATTTGCTTCTGCATACTCTAGTCTATTCCATTGATCTTTAGGTCTATTCTTTTGCCAATACCAATGCTGATTTGATTACTGTATCTTTGTAGTATAACTTTAGGTCAGGAATTGTAATGCCTCTTGCCATACCTTTATTGCTGAGAATTGTCTTTGCAATTCTGGGTCTTTTTTGGTTCCAAATAAATTTTTGGAATGACGTTTCCAGCTCTGTGAGGTATGTCGGTGGTATTTGGATAGGAATTTCATTAATCTGTACAACAATTTAGGGAGTATGGCCATCTTCACAATGTTGGTTGTTCCTATCCAGGAGCAGGGAATATCTTTCCATTTTCTGAGATCTTCTAAGATCTCTTTTTTCAGAATACAGTAGTTTTCATTGAAAAGGTGTTTTACTTCCTTAGTTAAGTTGATTCCTAAGTATTTCATTTTCTTTGGTGCTATCATAAAAGGTACTGTTTCTCTAATTTCTCTCTCAGTGTGTTATCTGTGTAGAGGAATGCCACTGACTTTTTTGTGTTGACTTTGTAACCTGCTACGTTACTGAATTTGTGTATTAATTCCAGTAGCTGTTTGCTGGAGTTCTTTGGGTCTTCTAAGTAGATTATCATGTCATCTGAAAATAGTGGAAGTTTTACTTCTTCTTTACCTATTCTTATTCCTTTTATTTCTCTTTCTTGTCTAATGGCTGTAGCTAGTGACTCCAGAATTATATTGAATAGAAGTGGCGATAGGGGTCATCCTTGTCTTGTACCGGATTTGAGAGTAAAATACTTCAATTTGTCCCCGTTTAGAATTATGCTAGCTGTTGGATTGTTGTAGATGGCTTTTATCAGGTTGAGGTCGAGGCCCTCTATTCCAATTTTCTGTAGGACTTTGAACAAGAATGAGTGTTGCACTATGTCAAAGGCCTTTTCGGCATCAATTGAGATGATCATGTGAGTTTTGGTCTTGGTTCTGTTGATATAGTGTATTGCATTTTTAGATTTGCATATATTGAACCATCCTTGCATCCCTGGGATGAATCCTACCTGGTCGTCATGTATAATCTTCTTGATGATTTGTTGTATTCTTTTTTTCTGTAAATATTTTATTTTATTTTTTTTCTCCCTTATGCCTTTTTAATCATTTGAATGAGACAAAAAAAATGTAATAGCAATGAAACAGTTTCAAAATAAGTTAGCAGGATGGTACAATAATTAATACTGTGCATATTGTTGTATTCATAGTAGTTATTCAGAAAACAAGATTCAGAGCTAACATCTTGTCTAAAAAATATTAGTACAAACTTTTATTCTCAAAGAACTAAGTAGCTGTACATCTATCCTAACTCTCTTGTGCAAACGTATATTTTTTTCTCTTTTTTTTTCTCTCTTTTTTTCAATTTTTTTGTTGTTTAAATTTAACAATGGTTATATCACATATTTTCATCATCAGATCAGTTTAGATTAATACATATAGGTACATAAGATTGATCAAAAAATTAAACATTAACCTTTCTAAATTCACATTACTTTTTTTTTCTTTTCTCCCTTCTTTTCTTTGAAAGTTGACATATTGCATATTGTCCTCACAATTGTTCTATAGAGTGCAGTGTGTGGGCATGACCCACCTCCCTATTGATGTTGCATAGAAAAAAGAAAGAAAGAAAGAAAAAAGGAAAGAATATACTTCACTTTGGACTAAGGAAGCAGATACATATACAGTCAAAGGTTTTGCAATTGAAGTGTGCCACCAGTGAAGCTTGTGATGTTGGAGGCTATTGAATCTAAGCCTCCTAAAGCTCATCTCACCAATCTAGCTCTGCGTTCCATGCATTGAAATTAAGGATTTTTTTTTTTGTTGCTGGGTGGTCAAGGGCAAGTCAAAGCAAGACCTGTATAACTAAACATTCAATTTTTTTTTTTTTCTATCTTCCAGGGTCAAATCCCCTCAGGATTAAATTTGAGACCATAGACAGTACTTTGCAGAACTGTTGTTAGTGTTAGCCTTCGGGACTAGTCATGGCCATAGCTTGGCCATTTTGCTTTCTGTGAAAGCCTGAGAGAATGTTTTTCTCTGGATGACTCTCATTAGACGTACTGCAGTTCATTCATCGGTTTCCTCTGAGGTCCCATAATCTCCTTGACCAGGAAATTTGGGACTCCTCTGAGTTATAGGATATTACAGCACAGGTTCTCTTATATCCTGGGTCTTTATTGACCTTGAAGGGCTAGGGCCAAAATATTGGCTATCCTTATAGCCCTTCTTTTTCTCCAATTGTCGGTCTGTTAACTTATATTCTCAACCCTCCAGCAGAAAAGCTTTGTGATACTATTACTCTATAACAGAGGTACTGCGCTTATCATAACTGGCTCTTCAGAGTATCAAATATCTTTGCCTTAGCTTGTAAATGATATTTTCTGACCATCATTGATATTCTAATAACTTTCTATACAATGTGAGATAAGCAGTTACACAATTTTGACACAGATATTTGGAAATTCAAGGAAATACAAAATTATAGCCTGTCAAGAGTATGGTTTTTGGCCCAGTCTCGTATTTTCAAGTACTACTCTTGAGAGAATGACAGTAACTGAGTTTACACCAGGAGCAGTACATATCAAAAAGACAAGCGTGACATGTATTCCAAACATAATTTTAGCGTTACACTGTGCTATAATCAATATGCTGAAACTTTTGAAGGTTCTTGAGACCAATATGTGATTCATCCTGTCTACATAAGTGTATGGTTTTGTTATTGATGTTTTCTGCTTTGTCTGCTTCCAGTCACTTCGTTGTTTAATCCCTAACACATTCAGCTGTGTTATGCCCTTAAGTTCTTGTTTTCTTCTTTAAACTTCTTATATTAAAGAGACTACACGATATTTACACATATATGTCTGGTTTATTTCACTAATGAGTATATGTTCAATATACATCCATTTATATATGAAGTCTTCAAACTTATCATTCTTTCTGGATGAGTAGTATTCCTTTGTATAAAAATAACACGTTTTTTTAACCATTCTTCAAATGATGGACATTTTGGTTGTTTCCAAGATTTGGCCATTACAAATTGGGCTGCTATAAACATAGGTGCACAGATATCGCTATGGTATGAAGTTTTCAGTTCTTCTGGGAAAATTCCCAGCAGGGGGATAGCTGGATTGAACGGAACTTCCAATTCCAGTTTTGTAAGGACCCTCCACACTGCTTTCCATAATGGTTGCACCAATCTGCATTCCCACCAGCAGTGGAGAAGGGTTCCTTTTTCCCCACAGCCTCTCCAGCATTTGTTGCTGGTTGATTTCTTTATGATAGCCATCCTTACTGGGGTGAGGTGGTATCTAAGTGTTGTTTTGATTTGCATTTCTCAAATAGCTAGCGATGGGGAGCATTTCTTCATGTATTTGTAGGCTTGCTGTATTTCTTTCTCTGAGATGTGAGTGTTCATCTCAGATGCCCATTACTGGATTGGATCTTTGAATTTTGGGACCCTAATGGTTTTTAGTTCTTTGTAGATTCTAGACAGAAGACCTTTGTCTGAATACTTGTTAGTTAAAATCTTTTCGAAATTTGTGGATCATCTTTTCACTTTGTTAGTGATTTCCTTTGACATGCAGAAACATCTTAGCCGGATGAGGTCCCAATTGTTGATGCTTTCAAGTGTTAAACATGCAATTTGATTTCTATCCATGAACTCTTTGCCTACTCCGATGTCTTCAAGATTTCCTTCCACTTTCTCTTCCAGGAGATTTAATGTTTCATTTTTAATATTTAGATCTTTAATCCATTTCGACTTTATTTTCGTGCATGATGATAGACTAGGGTCAAGATTTAGTTTTCGGCATGTAGAGAGCCAATTTTTCCAGCACCATTTGTTAAAGAGGCTGTCTTTATTCCAGTACACATGTTTGGCCCCTTTGTCAAAAATAAGGTGGCTGAGTGTGTTTGTATTTGCTTCTGCGTCCTAGGGACTATTCCATTGATGTCAGGTCTATTCTTTTGCCAATACCATACTGTAGCTTTGTAGTATAACTTTAGGTCAGGAATTGTAATGCCTCCTGCCGTACCTTTATTGCCAAGAATTTTCTTTGCAATTCTGGGTCTTTTTTGGTTCCAAAAAATTTTTGGAATGATTTTCAATCTCTGTGAGGTATGTCGGTAGTATTTGGATAGGAATTGCATTAAATCTGTACAACAATTGAGGGAGTATGGCTATCTTCACAATGTTGGTTGTTCCTATCCAGGAGCAGGGAATATCTTTCCATTTCCTGAGATCTTCTAAGATCTCTTTTTTCAGAGTACTATAGTTTTGATTGAAAAGGGCTTTTCCTTCCTTAGGTAGATTGAATCCGAAGTATTTCATTTTCTTCGGTGCTATGCTAAGAGGTACTGTTTCTCTAATTTCTCTCTCAGTGTGTTTGTTATCTGTGTAGAGGAATGCCACTGACTTTTGTGTGTTGACTTTGTAACCTGCTATGTTACTGAACTTATGTATTAATTCCAGTAGCTTTTTGGTGGAGTTTTTTTGGTCTTCTAAGTAGATTATCATGTGATCTACAAATAGTGAAAGTTTTACTTCTTTTTACCTATTCTTATTCCTTTTATTTCTCTTTCTTGTCTAATGGCTGTAGCTAGTGACTCCACAACTATATTGAATAGAATTGGCGATAGGGGGCATCCTTGTCTTGTACCAGATTGGAGAGTAAAAGACTTCAGTTTTTCCCCATTTGGAATTATGCTAGCTCTTGGTTTGTTGTAGATGGCTTTTATCAGGTTGAGGTAGAGGCCCTCTATTCCAATTTTCTGTAGGACTTTGAACAACAATGAGTGTTGCACTTTGTCAAAGGCCTTTTCGGCATCAATTGAGACGATCATGTGATTTTTGGTCTTGGTTCTGTTGATATAGTGTATTGCATTTATAGATTTGCGTATATTGAACCATCCTTGCATCCCTGGGATGAATCCAACCTGGTCGTGATGTATAATCTTCTTCATGATTTGTTGTATTCTAATGGCTAGGATTTTATTGAGAATTTTTGTGTCTATGTTCATGAGAGAGATTGTCTGTAGTTTTCTTTTTTAGTTACATCTCTTTCTGGTTTTGGTATCAGTGTGATACTTGCCTCTAGGAATGATTTTGGAAGGATTGGTTCTTTTTCAATCGCATTGAAGAGCTTGAGGGATATTGGGGTTATGTCTTCTCTAAATTTCTTGTAGAATTCAGAGGTGAATCCATCAGGTCCTGGACCTTTCTTTGTCGGTAGGCTTTTTATTACATTTTGTATTTCATTGGGTGTTACTGAGTTGTTGAGAATTTTAATATCTTCTTGACTCAGTTTTGGTAATTTGTACCTTTCTAGGAATCTGTCCATTTCATCTGTGGCTTCAATTCTGTGAGAGTAGAGATTCTCAAAATAAGTATTTATGATTCTCTGTATCTCTCCTGGGTCTGTAGTAATTTCACCCTTTTCATTCCTTATTGCTTGAATTTGAGTCCTTTGTTTTCTCTTTTTGATGAGGTTAGCTAGGGGCTTATCAATCTTATTTAATCTTTCAAAGAACCAGCTTTTGGATTCATTAATTCTTTGTATTGTTTTCTTTGTCTGAATTGAATTGATTTCTGCTCTAATCTTTATAATTTCCTCCTGCCTTCGGGCTTTGCATTTCATTTTTTCTTCCGCTTCTAGTTGGTTTAAGTGTTGTGTAAGATTGTTTATTTGTTCCCGTTCTATTTTCTTAATGTGTGCGTTCAGAGCTATGAATTTCCCTCTGAGAACTACTTTCATTGCATCCCACAAATTCCGGTAGCTTGTGTTTGAATTTTCATTAAGTTGTAGATACTGTTTTATTTCTGCTTTAATTTCATCTGTGACCCATTGGTTGTTGAGAAGAGTGCTGGTTAGTTTCCATGTAGTCTTGGAATTCCTATGGTTTCTTTTGTCATTTATTTCCAATTTGATTGCACTGTGGTCAGATAATATGCGTGGGATAATTTCTGTTTTCTTGCATCTACTTAAGCATGATCTATGGACTTATATGTGATCTATTTTAGAAAATGTCCCATGTGTAGCTGAGAAGAATGTGTATTGTGAGGTGGTTGGATGGAACACTCTGTGTATGTCCGCTTAGTCCAATTGCTTCAAGTTCTGATTCAGTTCTGTCACTTCTTGGCTGATTTTTTGTTTGCTTGATCTATCTTTTTCAGATAAGGGAGTGTTGAGGTTTCCTGCTAAGATTGTAATATTGGATATGAGATTTTTCATGTCCATTAAGGTTTGTTTTATATAGCTTGCTGCTCCCTTGTTGGGTGCACACATATTTATGAGTGTTACCTCTTCATCATGAATTTTCCCCTAAACAATATGTAGTGGCCTTCTCTAGTTCGTTTGATCAGTGTTGGTTTGAAGTTTAGACTGTCTGCAAGCAGGATTGCTACCACTAATTTTTCTTGAGGTGCTGGAGCATGTAGTATTGTTTTCCAACCTTTAACTTGAAGCCTATGAGTTTCTTTATGGTTAAATGTGTTTCTTGTATACAACATATTGTTGGGCTATGTTTCCCTATCCACTCTGCAGGTATACTTCTTTTAATTGGAGAATTGAGTCCATTTACATTGATGGTTATAATTGAAATGTATTGACTTATGGCTGACATGACTCTTATTCGCTAGTGTTTACCAATTTTTCCTCCTATGTTTACTTGGTTATTCTATTTGGTGGGATCTTTCTGTTCTCATTTGTTGGATTCGGGTCATTTTGGTCCCTTTTTAAAATATTTGTTAGAATATTATGTAGCACTGGCTTTGATGTCAGGAAATTCTTTAGTTGTTCCTTGTCATGGAAATATTTCACTTCTCCCTCATACTTGAAGGAGAGTTTTGCCGGGTACAGTAGTCTGGGCTGACATTTGTTTTCATGGAGGTCTTAAAGCACTCTGCTCCATCCTCTTCTTGACTTCATGTTTTGTGAAGAGAAATCTGCTGTTATTCTGATGGGTTTTCCTTTAAATGAGATCTGTTTCTTTTCTCTAGCACTTTTAGTATATTATTCTTCAGCTGGATTTCTGGTATCTTGACTATTATATGTCTTGGCGTGTTTTTAGTTGGGTTGATATTATTTGGGGTTCTGTAGGCTTCAGTTTCCTGTATGTCTGATTGTTTTCTCATATTTGGGAAGTTTTCTGCTATTACTTCTGCCAATATTCTTTTTATATCATTTGTGTTGACTCCTTCTTTCTCACTGATTCCCATTAATCTCACGTTGTTCATTTTTGCATCGTCTTACAGATGTTGAATTGTTTTTTTCCTGTATTCTGGTTGTTTTTAAAAGATCCTTTCTTACTCTTTCACTGGCTGCAACTGTGTCTTCAAGATCTGAAACTCTATGTTCATTTTCGTTCATTCGGCTCTGACAACTTGTGATGGAGATTTTATTTTCTTGTATATCTCTTTGAAACTGTTTCATGCGATCTATGTCTTTCCTATATTGCTCCGTCAGGGAGTCCATCATTTTTCTATTCTCCTCTAATTTTTTATCGATGTCTTCTTTAATAGTATTGAAGTCTGTCATTATGTTTATCATTTCTCTCTCTAATTGAGAGATTATTTCTGTTCTGTTCTCCTTTCTACTTTTGTGTAGTTGTTCCCCTACTTGGGATGCTATTGATTTAGACATTTCTTTGTTAACTTTAGATATTATTTCTGCTCTGATGTCTTCTATACGTTTCTCCAGCCATTTTTCCACTTCATGTATTTCTGTTTTTACTTAGATGTTATCTCTGATCTCAGTTGCTCTATAAGTTTCTGCACTTGTGTGTCTGCCTCAGATGCTACCAATTCACAGATTTCATCTGTATGATTCCCATTTTCTTCTATGGTATTTAATGTCTGCTGTATTTGTTTTGGGTGGGCACGGTTGCTGAGGTTGCCTCCTACTCCTTGTTGTTATCATTTTGTATGGAAGCGACTCTGCACTTTGGTGGTGTTGTGTTGTGTCTATGGGCCTTTGGTCTGGAGACTCCAAGTTGGTTCCTCTACAGAGGTTCCTGACTCTGTGGTTCCTGACTCTGTGTTGGAGTTTGGGCTGCTAGGTGCTGTGAAGCCCAGCGGGTGTGGTCTGTAGGTGGAGGTGGAGCTTTGAGATTGAGTAGTCCTGGTAGGCTCCTGCACCAGATCAGTTGGCAGAGGAGATGTATGATGGGTTAGGTACTGAAGCTTGGGCTGGAGGGGTTCAAAACAAAAAGGGGGGAAGGGAAAGCGGCGAAGGGGAAGGGTAAGGGGAAGGTGGGCCAAGGATCCTCATCCAGCTGGCGCGCGGGCCTCACTAGGAGCAGATTGGGTCGGAGCTGGAACAGGAAGTTTGTGGCAGGAACGCAGGGGCGGGGCAGAGTCGCCCAGGCAGCTTACCCGCGGCGGGTGTGCAGGCCTCACTAGCAGCAGGTCGGGTCAGGGCTGGAACAGGAAGTTCCAGATGCAATTTTTTAAGGAATATTTTGAGAAATAGACAAGAAGCAAAACAGTATCCTTAGATTTTATTTAATTGAGAAGGCCGATGATAAAAGTGCTTTTTAAATTTTATTTATTTATTTATGTTAATAAAAGTGCTTTTTATGGTTTTTTGTTTTTTTTTTCCTCTGGTGTATAAGATGGGAATTACTCTTCTATGGGATTTGTAATTTACTTTAATTTTGGAGGCAAATTATTTCTGAGTTTAAGAAAAGAAGAAATATTGCAAGATTTATGCTCAAAGAATATTGTCCTGGAGAATAATTATTAAGAATACAAGGGCTGACCAGATAGCACAACAAATTAAAGCAACTTTTTTAGGTAGACACAGGTACTGGGTTCAATTGATGGCATGCTATGCCAGCCTCACTCTTGGCCTGCCCTGAGACAGTGACTGAGACTGGGCATGGTGGTGCACACCTGTAATCACAGCTGAAAACAGGAGAATCACTATGAGCCTGATCTGTGTAGTGAGACTCTGCATTAGGCTGTGGACTAAAATAAACAAACAAACAAACAAACAAATAAATAAATGAGTTGAATTTAAAAATGTAGATATAATACCTAAAAGAAGAAAAGTCAAAAAAAGACTCCAAAATGTTCTATAATGAGTCCTCAATTCTCAGATAGAAGGATCTAAGCATTGCTGTATCTTAATGGTTAAGGCTTATTTTACACCGTAGAGTTTGGCTTTCCTCTATTTTTTAAATAAGAAAGCACATTTGCACTATCAATATAAGAAATATAGCAGCAGGAGTTCTGCTATTTCTAATAACTGATATTGTAACACTGGGTGATATTGCAAGAACCAGTATTTCCCAAAGCATTAGAAATTGGCAGATTCTGAAAACTCAGGAAGCACATGAATGTGTATTGATTTATTTTGAGTAATTAATTTGCACACCTTTATGAAGAAGCATTTAATGATACTTATAATTGAAGAAAAAACAATATTTAAAGGTTTCTCATGCACAATCATTCTTGCTCTGAAAATATTGATTTCTAGTTAATCATAAGCATAATTGATTTCTTCTGCTCAAAAGGAAAATGAGGATCTGCTTGTTTATGTCTCAAAATTATGCATAATAAACAGAAATAAAGAGGAAACTAAGAAAAAATAGAAACAATATTAATTTTTCACAAAGGTGATTATGTAAATTTCCATCTATATGGGGCATATGTGTTCAGAGGAAGTTAAGGTTTTGTATATTAGATTCACTTATATATTAGAACTGATTTTTAATGGGGTTTCTTTTCTTCTTCTTCTTCTTCTTCTTCTTCTTCTTCTTCTTCTTCTTCTTCTTCTTTTTCTTCTTTTTTTTTTTTTTTTGTCTTTTTGAGACAGGGTCTCACTGTACAGTTCAGGCTGGCCTTGAGCTCAGTTTTGTAGCCCAGACTCTCACCGATTCTCCTGCCTCAGCCTCCCGAGTGCTAGGATTACATTCGTGAGCCACCATGCCCGGCTATTAAAGGGGTTTCTTTTACTACTTTTTCCACTTTCAAGCACACAAGTGTTCTTACTTCTCCTATCTTCCCTTTTGTTACATTAATATTCTTCGTTTACCCAGGCCCTGCTACCAGTCATCTATTGAAGAGTCAAGGTAGACTTTCATCGTGTTTGCCTAATGTCTGTCACATAGACCCGAACGTGTCATTCAGTGTCCTCCCTACTCTGCACTGACTCACCTGGGCAACACTTTTTCCCTCCGAGGTCCTGGTTCTACGCAGCACCATCTGCTTCACATTCCTGAGGTCTTACCACGAGTATCGCCCATACTGAGAGCATCTTACCACTCTAGTTAAACCCTCCTTTATCATGTTGGCTTGTGTATTTTTCATTGTAGTCTCTTTGCCTTGCACCTGAGTATGTGTTTATTCTGCTCGTTTCTGTCCCTACCTTCAAATAAGGCAAGAAAAAGTAGATGTTCTTCACTGTGCATGAATTGGGCTTCTGGTAAATGCTAGACAAATCCATAAAGAAATACAATTAAGAGCCTGAAAACATACTATACCATTGAGGGAAGAAAGTAGGGGTTAGAGCTCAGCATCACAGCACCTGCCTAGCAAATGCAGTGCTAGCAGACAGACAGAGAGACAGAGAGAGAGAGAGAGAGAGAGAGAGAGAGAGAGAGAGAGAGACAGACAGACAGACAGACAGACAGACAGACAGAGACAGACAGACAGACAGGCAGACAGACAGACAGACAGAGTGAGAGAGCATACGTGTAATTGTTCATACTTTTGAACAAAAAGATTATGTTGGAAGAATATACTGTCTAACTGATATTATTTTTTTAATCTTTGCCCATAATCATTAGCTTAAGTAGAAAAAAAAATCAAATCTCTGGAACTTTGCTAAATGAAAGAATCAACTGCTTACCTGCCAACCATGACAATTTTCTGTGTCTAGTGCTGGTAAATTATAATTCCTGAATTTTGGGTTCTTGGGGAAAGAGACAACATCCTTGTCAATCACTGCAGGACCCTGAAGAACACCACTGGAATAAACTGATTTAAAGAGAGAAGATGAGCAGAATGTGGAGGGATTTTATTTCAGTTAACTTATAGTTATGTCTGAAGTCAGAATTTTCTGGCAGTGGCAATGAATAATGCCTGAGGACACGTACTAACTGCTCTGAATTAAATCCCCTTATAGTACAATAAAATCTTAACCCTGAAAAGGAACTATTCACAAGATTGAATCTGAATTTACAAACTAGGGGACATAGAAAAGATTAAACTCAGAAACTGTTCACTTTTCCTTTCTTATGCTAATGATAATGACATCAGCAGCCGATGGGAGTACTTTTCTTATGCATCCTCTTTTCTAGGCACTGAGCATATTTAACCACAAGTCATAAATATTTCATATATATTCATATATCTATTTCATGGATTGAGGACTATAAGCTGAGAGAAACCGTGGAACCTCTTGTCCTACCCTATGAGATTGTCGAGTTTGGATTCCTACCAAGGTAGTTTGACATCTCACTATACTTTTGCTATCCTAGTTGGTGGCTGAAATGCAGGCAGAAATGAAATCTTTGTGGTGTGGCCCATGATAATTCTCTAAAGAAACCTGAGGAATTTAGTTCTGTATCCTCATTTCTTGAACTATCAAATTCATCAAATAAATAATCAAGACTACAGTTGAGTCAACCTACAAGAGAAAATTTCTTCCAGCACACAAACAGGTCACAAGAAGGACAATGAGACTACAGTCATGTTACATGTTAGTGCCGGGCAGTCCATTTCTTTGTCACTTTCTCATTTGTAAAAAATATATGTATTTCTTACCACCCTTATCTATTTATTTTATAGTTTGCTTTATTCATACTTTGGTTTCTCACATAAGAGAAAACACATGATAGTCAAGCTGTGTGTCTTATTTATTTGACACATTTATTTTCTGTTCTCAAAGTGCGTTTTCCTACACATGACTTAATATCAAGACAGGTTCTCATTAAGTTGGCTGAGTTATGTTTCAATTTGTAATTTTCCTGCCTAAGCCTCCCAAGGTTCTGGAATTATAGGTGTGTGCCAACATATCTAGGTTTAAATAGAAGTGTATGGACACATCTCCTGCTTTGGTGCTTGATGTAAGATTATTAAAACAATATTTTACTTTGAAATAAATGAAGGAGATTGAACACTAAACACTGCTATAAATTACAATATGTTGTTTAAAATGTTTCTCTAGGGCTGGTGCATAGCTAAATGGACTATGTGCCTGCTTGGGCAAGTGCAGGGACCAGGGTTCAATCCATGGTATAGCATGTGCACCAACCCTGCCCCCAGCACACTGATCTACCCACCAAGACCCAGGTGGTGGCACGCACCTATAATCCTACCTCTGGGGAGGCTGAAAACAGGAGGTCACTATGAATTGTGGTGAGACCCTGGATCAAATACATTAAGAAAAAAAGTGTTTCTCTGCATGCACCCTGACAATAAAAATCAATAATGGGGCTGGAGGCGTAGTTCACGGAAAAGCATGTTGTGAGCTTGGGTTTCGCATGGTTAGCCTTTGGGTTTGTTCCAAACGCCAAAAGAGATTCATAATGACATTTATTAATCTTGTTCATCCTCAGAAACTACTGCAGTCACTCTTTGGTGCTTTGAGAAAAGAAAGCTAATCTTTAGTGTACCAACACGTCACAATTGCGGCTTAATGTGTCATTTTGCTGCTTACCTTGTTCCCATTGGCTTTTGAGCGAACAGCTGGTTTCTAAAGGAGACACAGGCAGTTTGGCCTAGCTCTCCACAGTTCAGCACGGTCTGGTCGAATTGGCACTTTCTGCTCAAAAGAAGCTATCATCGCCTCAGCCCTGGAATTTCATTAGTCAAATCCCTCCAGAATGAGGTCTTCTAAGGCAGGGCTAAGACTAATGGAGTGATGAATGTGCTGAGAAGCAAATCTCTGTGCTTTTCCACAGAGGCAATGTGGCTGACTGGCTTAGAGTGTGCCTGACTTCTGTGGTAGTTGCTTATGAAGAAACAATAGTTTCATTTGCTACTTCACCATATATTTTAATAATGAAAATTTTAAAATATCTCTTCACTATATCCATGCAATAAATGTAAAGCTGATTTTAAAATTTATTCTTCTAGACCTACTGGTAGCATTAAAATATAATAACTTTCATATTTTAAATATTTATTTTATGCAGTTTGCTGCTTGCACTAAGTCAATTTCACAAATTTCTGTTACCAGAATTCCAAAGGGATAAATACCAATGAATAGTAAATGTTTCTTTATAACTTACATCATTTTGCTTTGGGCTATTTTTTAATATTTCACAAGTAAATGATATATTCCCTATTTTTGAGAAGTACAAACTAACACATTTAATAACAACAAAAAGTTTCCTAATGGTCTGATCACTGTTTTCAACATACATGCACTGTGCAAATTAATCCTATAAGGTTAAAGTTGTTCTATTTTATTTTGTAGAACAAAGTAACCTTAGCCCAAAATCTTCTCTCAGCATAGATAGACACGCAAAATACACCTGCCCATACACATACAAAATTGTGCATGCTTAATTTTAGGCATCATCTATCTTTAGCGTTTAAAATGTTGCATTGAGAACTAAAAGCAGTTGAAATGTCTAACTCAGTCCTATATTCTAATAAAGACTAGAACACCTGTCACTCAATACGTAATATATTTTTGAAAAGTTACTTGAATGTAATGTTGTATATAGGATACTACATGAAAACATGCTAAAAAGAGGCTCAGTATTTGACTATGAGGCAAGGAAAATTAGTGCCCTCATAGGAAAATAGCACTAATATGTATCAAAGTGTGCAGAATATTTTGGATGTGCTTAATATCAGTGAACATAAACTTGAAAGAACAGAAGCAACCTTTCTGTTTTTGCTATCTACTGGTGTCTAGAGACCATACAGAGCACATGACTGAGGTGGATACTTTGTAAATTGATGACGGTACTCCGAGTTTTATGTGTAAACTCTTCCTATTAATTCTGGATCGATAAATAAGATCAAGACTCAGCATCGACAAAGAGAATAAGTGAAAAGAAATGGATTATTCAATAAAGAACCTGCAAAAACATTTTCAATATTTATCAAAAGGAATTAGGAATATAAGCAGGAGAGCACATACATTAAGGCATGTTAGAACAGTAGCATGAAAATAAAAGTCAGGATAAAAGAGGGAAATTATATAGGCAATTCTAATGACTCAGTATCCAGTACCCTGACAAAGAAGCCAGGAATGGAATTTTGAATTCTAGAGATATAATGACGTATAAGAAATGGGTGGACATACTGGAAAAGCCTTGGCAGTGTATTGAGGAAGGGGATCTGATGACTTGGCGATGTACACATGATAGAGTAGATTTATTGTTAAGTCTAGACAACTCTTTACTGATTGTCTTCTTCTAGGAAGACCAGAAGGTCTTCTTCATTAGAATAATGAGGAATATGCTTATGACAGTAGCCCTGGAATTGGAGAAAATGCCCAATAGCGACTATCCACCAGAGAGAACTATGGGAGTCAAAACTATGAAAATGTGCTTACAGATGTCCTTGTAAGATTCCTCAAATGTAGAATACAGGCAATAGATTTTCTCTTGTTACAGTTAAGTTAGGCATATCCTAGTGTATATAAGTCTGAACTGGTTGCCAGGGACCTTATCTGTCTCTAGCCATGCCAAATGACTGTCACATTGCTAAGCGAAACTAACACAGCCAGAAAAGAAATTGCTTATATTATATACACAAAATAGGCAGAAAGTTATTCAAGGGAATAGTGAGCTTACTTATCATAGAGGAAATTACTCTTTCTTTCTACATTTATACATTTAGGCTGATTCTCAGACATAAAATCATTAATTAAAATAATTTATTGGGGAGATAGTTCAGAATCACTTGCATAGCATGCATGGTGCTATGGTTTTGAAACATGTTTGAACAAAACAGGAGGTTACAGACATGCAGCACCATCCCCAGCTCAATACAAGCTGTGGAACTAGTTATTCCTCAACCTTTTTGAAAATTGAGTTTTTGTCACCTCTGTGAATCCATTAACCTAATGAAAGTAGCAAGCAGCTGTTTTCTTGTAATAGGAAGAACCCATAAAGAGATCTCCAGGTGCAGGAACTATACTGTAGGGTATATATGCTAGGATCACTGGATTACCCAAAGGCCCTGCTGACAAAAAAGGCCTTGCTGTCTCTGTGCAGTTTGCATTTCAAGGTTAACTGGTACTTTGGTAATTCAATAATAGCAGACAGAAAAAGACTCTGATCCACTCCAGATTTTCTTTTCATGAGTGAGAAAAGATATTTCTGCAACTATATTAGACTTTACAGATTTGACCTTATTGCAGCTGCCACTCCCAACAACAGTTTATGAGAGTTCTCCTCGATCCACATCATCAACATCAGGTAATAGTAGATTCAAAAATCTTCCAGTCTGAAGTTTTTGAAAATGTACTATTTCATCTACTTAATCTCTCCAGTTTCAAATCGGATGGATACTTTATTTTTTTTCTCCACTGAAGTCTCCTTCTCTTGAAATTACATATTTATACTTTTGACAGTATATTTAAAAGATTGATTTTGATTATTGTTTTTTTAGAAGTGTTTTAGCTGAGGCTGGGGAGATAGCTCAGTGAAATAAATGCTTGCCTGGCAAGTACAAGGGCCTGAGTTCAATCCTTGGTTTTCACCAAGAAAAAAAAAAAAGTGTTTTAGCCTAAATATCTCATGGTTTTCCCTACATGAGAAAAACAATATGAGAGAGACAAAGAGACAGGGAGATAGAGGCAGAAGCAGAGACAGAGAGAAATAGGAGGTAAACAGGAAATAAAAAGACATTTTTTCAAGTGGATGAGAGGACAAGAGTGAAAGTGAGGCAGAAGAAGGAAATAAAAGAATTGAAGGAAAAAATGATGCTGAAACATGAGTTTGTGCAACTGAAATCAGATCAAAAGATGAACACAGTAGATAGAGAACAGAGGAGTATGAGATAAAAGCAGAGGAGGTAGAATTCAGGTCTATATTATCATATGCCACAATAAACATAGGTATTATGTAATGAAACATGTACTAATAAATTAAAAAAAGAACTATTACTATTATCAGAAATTCCCAATAGTAACACAGCATCATACCTAAGTTCCATATAAACAGGATCTATGTCTATACATTTTACCATATTATATTAATATAATCATCTCCTTGACTACACTAAGACAATTAGTCTTTATAACTGAATTACAAGTAAAAATATATCCCAGAGAAATTCACTCCTTTTACGCTAAGATTCTTTTAACTACATTAATATTGCTTTTCCATTTATATTTCAAAGTTAATATGGCAAACCTACAATTAAAATTATTTTCATTTTAACTTAGTGTATATTAGTTTAGCTTAAATAGAAATGGACTGAAATAACTATAATGTACAGTCTGATTTTTGGTGCAATTAAATTCAATTGCTTTACTTAGGCTTGCCTCAATATTTAACCTTTTAGTCATCTTGCAAAAACTTCAAAAGTAAAAATCTCTTGAATCCTGATATTATGAAAGGCATTACTTGATGATATTTTTATATTACTTTATGAATTTGGAAGTTTCAGGAAAAAATCCTCAGTCTGAACTCCAAAATTTAGACCAACTGTATGATAAGGTATAACAAATTAGAATTATTTGTTCTTCTTATTACATCCAGAATCTAGGGAGAGTTGGATGATTTAATTTTCTTTTCTTGCTTTTGACATACTAATTCCTGAGACATTACCTTTGCAGATTTACAGCCTGGCTTTGGAGTGAAAGTCCTCTTTTGTGTTCCAAAGTAATACTTAACCTTACTTCTCACCAGAGTAACACCCTCCTCAATGTCCTAAACAACTAGACTGTGCAGGTGATGTATTAGTCTGACTTTTCATTTCTGCTTTAATTATTTCCCATAATTAATCCTGTGTACAGCCATATATACTTCTTAAAAATATCACTTGCTCAGCGTGCTTCATGCCTGCTATTAAATATGCCCTAGACCAACAGATTGGCAGAATGCAATATTACATTTAAAATTATGGTTGTGAGCATGCTGTAGTCACTAAAAGATATTCAGCGTTCTTACTACATTTGTGATCAATAAGAGAAAGTTCACAAACAAGTTAGTATCAATGAGGTAAGGACTACTTAATTTTCCACAGTTATTAATATACATATGTAGAAATTAAAATACAAGTAAGTCACATGTGAACAGCAAAAATTAAAAAAAAGGAAAACTCTGAAGCCTAAATTCTATTGATACCAAAAACAATCTCACTCCCTGGTAAACAAAACTATACATAAATTGAGAAGATGCTAATAAAACAAATTACTCATCATTTTCCAGAACCTTAGTAATTAAAAGTAAAATAATTGTAGGGGAATGCCAATAATGCACTGATTTTTCAAGACCCATTTTTAAAAGTTTATATAATTACTAAGCATGTATACATGTACATTTCCTATTTGGGGTTTTGCAACATCAAATGAATAGTAGAAATCTTAATGAAATTCACAATTAAATATTTGGACACACCTAAATATTTTATGCAATTATGTTTGAAAAGCAGTATCATTTGCAAAACTGAAACTAAAGCAGCCACAACAGAAAACCTTCCTTCCAAAACACTTGTTGCCTAAACTATGCACTTATGTACACAGGATGAATCAGATATTGGCCTCAAGAAACTTTAAAAGGTTCATCATATTGAACATAGCACTATGTAACACTAAAAGTATGCTTGGAATGCATGTCACTCTTGTCTTTTTGATGTGTACTGCTCCTGGTGTAAACTCAGTTACTGTTATTCTATCTCTCAACAGTACTACTTGAAAATAAGAGACTGGGCCTGATACCATAGTCTTGACAGGATGTAATTTTGTATTTCCTTGAATTCCCAAATATCTGTGTCAAAATTGTGTAAATGATTGTATCATAATGTATGGAACATTATTAGAATATCAATCATGGTCAGAAAATATCAATTCCAAGCTAAGTCAAAGATATTTGATACTCAGAAAATCAGTGATGATAAGCTCAAGTACCTATGCTATAGTGTAATAGTATCACAAAGCTTTTCTGCTGGAGGGTTAAGAATGTAAGTTAACAGAGCAAAAATTGGA
>PVJA010007444.1:30440-68601 GCA_004027025.1 Myocastor coypus | reverse complement strand
GAAGAAGAAGAAGAAGAAGAAGAAGAAGAAGAAGAAGAAGAAGAAGAAGAAGAAGAAGAAGAAGAAGAAGAAGAAGAAGAAGAAGAAGAAGAAGAAGAAGAAGAAGAAGAAGAAGAAGAAGAAGAAGAAGAAGAAGAAGAAGAAGAAGAAGAAGAAGAAGAAGAAGAAGAAGAAGAAGAAGAAGAAGAAGAAGAAATAATTAATTCAGGGCCAAAGATAGGAAACAATAATCTTGAGAACATAAAATATAGTCACAAGCACAACAAATAGAAATTTAGAAGGTGAGTCAGAGGAGGTGGGCCGTGTCTGTGAGGAAGGACGTTGTCTCTTAGGGAAACCATTCAGGGGCCTGTAGTGGGGTCAGCTAGGCCACCTGCTCAGGATCTGGGGTGAACTGAGTTTGATGTGGGGTGACCACAATGACAGAGACCAGCATTAGAAAGATGTGGGCCCAGACAGGGAGAGGGGTAAGTCTTACCGCAAGGATCTGATGAAACTGAGGGGACAGGGTCAGGCGAGAGTTCGACTAATCACCAGAGAACACCGTGCCCTAGGTCAGCAATGGTGAGGCCTTTGGAGCTCTCAGTGGTGTAAGCAACCTTCCTCCACATGGGTGCCTAAGCTTACCACTCCAGATCTCAGTTCTGACTTTAGGCTGAGGATTTGGACTAATGTTTGGTTCTCCAAGTCTTTGCTTTACCCTCTGAAAGAAGAGATATTTGATTTAAACAATCTGGAAGCTTCAAGGTCAAACCAAGACTTGGAGGCTCTGGTTGTTAGCAGTCCTTCAAAGTGATAATCTTCAAAACAGTTGTCCAACATGAATTTAGTAAGTGAGGTTAATAAGATCAGTATGTACAGGACTTTTTCTTTCCAAATAAGGTCTCTGATCACACTGGCTGTGATGAGATCAACTCCTATTTTACAAGTTATACAAGGACCTGCTCCCTTTGTTGACTGGACCTCTACGTAGGTCCTGCTGCCCAGTTTCAATATCCTTTGTACTGGGTGCTCAGGAATGCTCACTCATGAAATTCTCAAAGTTCTTTACATTCTCAGACATCTAAGTACACCTAATTTAGCCAGATGCATCTCTTCTGCCTGCCATTCTATGCTAGCCTGTCTGGAATATGCTTAACTATCTCTTCAAAGTATCCCAAAGGTCCAGCTATGTCTGTCCTTTGAACAACTTTCCCTTGTCCCTCAAGACAAAAGGAAGTTTTCCCTCTAGATGCTTTATTTCTTAGCACATGGCAAATATTGTTGCTCAAACTTATTTGTAGATACATTAATTTTAATAATGTTGATAATATTTAATAATGTCATAGTAGTAATGGTAATAAACTGAACTGGGGTGGGGAGTCGAAAATCCTGCATTTAGCATTGTTTCATATCTCATTTGGTGTCTATAGGATTCAGATATTATTAAAATACTGTTGCTCTGATCATAGGTGAATATAACATCCAGAAGCTATAGCAATAACTATTTCATATGTGTTTGTGTGTGTGTGTGTGTGCGCGTATGTGTGTGTGAGAGTCACCTGTAGGGCCCTGCTTTAGTCTGTGGTCTAGAAGTGGGTTGGAGTACGTGCATATTATGTTCCATATACGGAGGTCCTTTGGGTGACAGCAGAGTGGCTGCTGCACTTGTCAGGGCAATGACAGAAGAACAAGCACAATTCTGGCACCTCCTTGAGTCAGGCACATTACACTCCATTGTCCAGAGCAACTTACAGGGACACGTCCGAAGGCAAGGGGCAGAGAGGCACACACTCTCACCAGGAAGCTGTGAAGATGATGAGGTTATATTAGTAACATACTGCAGGGTGTCAAAGTTCAGACTGTTCTTTCGGTCTGCTACAGTCCTTGCTGGTGAACATTGTTGAATGGAAGCATATTCATGAGCAGCTTTCAAAATTACAGGCGACCCAACAAGGATATAATTTAATGAGTAGAGAAAGCTCAGGACAACTCTCTGGTCTGCTAGCCAGAGCTGCAAGCTGTACTACTGCCTGAGGCTGTTCATTGACTGGTAAAACAGAAGTCAAGTGGCATGACCCAGCCATGCACAGGGACAGCATGAAGCGCCAGACACCCACCATGTCTGTTGTGATTCATTCCTTAATCCACACCTAAGCCCAGGCATAAAGAAGCCTTTTTCATATCCTGACAGCAATTGTCTATGAGGGAGCAAAGGAAAGACGAGGTAATTCCTCTTACCTGTGTAAATCCCTGACAGTGGGGCTGCAAGTGATTCTTTCTATTTACATCAGGCTTTTTAGCTTCCTGAGAACCTCTTTCCCTCCCCTTCAGCCCCAATCCCACTGCAATTAGTTAACAAGAGACAGCTCTTTGTCTTGCTCAAGAAAACCCTGTTACAGCTCAAATAAGCCCAGAATTCCTTTGTTCTAAAATGGAGGGAAGCTATCCGGTGAGTAGGAAAACTGAGTTGGGGTGGACTGATTGCTCTAGCTGAAGGAGGGTTCATTCACTGTGGAAGATGCCACGGAGGGTTTTGCTACGAATTTATATAGAAAGACCATGAGAACCTTCCAAGCACAGTGTCTTGAACATGTGCGGCCTGAAATAGCATTCAGTGAGCATTGCAGGAATCCAGTGTTCCAAGTGAATGAGAACAGGGAGCAGACACGTGAGAGTTCAGGAAGAGTCCACTGAGAGGGAGCAGGTCATGGAATCAGTCACCAGAGGCATCAAGTCTAAAGCAGAACTGTGCAGCTTTGACAGCTACTTTCTCTTAGCTCAGTGAGAAGAAATATTTGTACCAATAGTGTTTAGTAAAGTTACCATGTCTGCATCTTACACTCTGAACAACTACTATAGAGACAACAATATGCATTATATTATTGTGGCTGTCCTACTAACATGTTTTGAAACTGTCTCATTGTTCTTTCTTATTAAAATTAATAAAAAAATTTATAAAATGATTTTTTTACAAAAAGAATTCTAAGCATCCCAGGGGTAGGTGCTAGTACCTGGAGCTTCAGCTGGACATCAGAGGGCCTTCTAGGGAATAGCACTACTGGTTGTATGGGTAAGATTCCTACATTGGAACAGTCCCCAGTGAGCTAGTATTATGGAATGGGACCTTTCCAGAGCGTCTTGATCACTTTTTCATCACAGCAATGAAATATCCAATGGTCATGACTTAAGAAGTTTCTAGAACTCTCTAGGTGGTCACCTTCAAGGCAGGAAGGGTTAATGGAAGAGACAAGCTGAGGAGAGCTGCCCACAGCATGGTGCCAGGAAGCAGAGAGCAAAGAGAGGAGGTGGGCAAGTGGGCTCACCACCTGGGCTTGCTGTGTCTAAAAGACAATTCCTAAGAGCTTGTAGTAGCAGAAAACACCCACTAGACCCTGAGCACTGGTCCTGCACCTTGCCCTTGCCATCCTGCAGAAGGGCAAGATTCCCCTCTCACATGAGTTGTTAAGGGCAACATGGATGGAGAAGGACAGCACTTTTTTTTTTTTTTTTTTTTTTTTTTGAGGATAAAAGATGGGGAGGACTTGGGCTGGGAAACTAGCTCAGTGGTCTAAGCACCTGCCCTCACACACAAGGTCCTGAGTTCAGTTCCTAGTACTGCATATCCTGAAACCCCAAGTGTACTTAGCCAGCCACCAAAACAGAGTGTGGTGGCACACACTTGTAATCACAGGACTGGACAGGCTGAGACAGGAGGATCATTATGAATCTGAGCTATGTAGTGAGATCCTGTACCAGATAAATAAATAAGTAAATAAATAAAAGATTATTGAAATTTAAAAGATTCAAGGTCTTGACATGTGTGGTAGAACTGGCTGGATTAGCAAACCCATGGTGCTGGGAATGCCTGTAGCTTAGAGCAAAGAACTAAGGTAGAATCTGAGAAAAGGCAGGGACCAGGATTCTTGCACTGCTCTGAACAATGGCACATACGTGGGCAGCTTCCTTTTCTGCGAGTGGTTCATGTGTCAAGAAGCCCTGGGCCATGGGCTTCCTCAGCCTGGGAGAGTTTGGAGTCCAGGGAGGGGAAGGAGAGGCACAGCGCACCCCTTGCACTCCGCCCACCACACTTCTTCCAGCATGTTTCCTTATATTTCAAAAAAGCACTGTAGTACCTCTCCCCTTTCCACAGCATTTTTGTAAGCAATGATTTATAAATTATTACAGAACATTTGGAAAGGCTAGAGCACTTAGTAACTTTCTGAACCAGGCCGGGCACAGTAAATTAGCTGAGTGTGGTGGGGAAATCTTTAGGTCTTCAAGTCCTAATGGCACTCTGAAAAGACTGGCACCATTTCCTTTATGTGTACTTCAGGGTGCCTGCTGTATGCATAAATAAGTAAAGTAAGACTGTTTGACTTTTTCAAGAGAGAGGAATAGAAGCTCAGAATTTTACTGATACACTTCTGTTTTTGGTACGCTTGCAGGGACATCTTTTTCACTCTCTACTTTTACATGTTCACACAGGGTAAGGAATAACAATAGTAAGCAAAATTCCACCCCAAACCTACATAGTAAGTATATCTTTCACTGTATTTATTTATTATAGTAATTAAAAATAAAAGGAAAGAAGAAGAAGGGGAAAGGTTCCAGTAGTCAGTGAGCTCACACATTCTGAGCGCTGTCCCTCGGGGATGCTCCAGGAGCTCTGGAGGAGGTGAGCGGGTGACGGCTTCAGAGTCATCACGTAGCCTGTGACTTGGTAGTGAAGATCAGAAGAGGGAAAACACATCGAAGTGCAGTGAGAAATTGACTATGTGTGCGTGTGCGTGTGTGCGTGTGTGTGTGTGTATGCACACATGCACGCACGTGTAAGTTCCTGCCATGAGGCAGTTTTTCTACTGGTTTTTCCACAGAATGAAAGAAAACAGAGTCACACATCAGGATTTTCTTCCTGCCGCTCTTAGGGTAACAGTATTGGAGGTAAAGAGGACATGGATTATGGAGATGAGAATGTGGCTTAGGGAAGACTGAAAATAGAGATTCCCCAGCAAAATAAATCCTGGCAAGTTTTGCACATGACCTAGTGACCTTTTATAGTGTCCACACTTTCAAGTCTAGGATGCTTTTCTGCATCAGTCTTAAAGGTATAAGGAAATATTTGTGTCTGTCTTGTCAGACTTCTTAAAACATCAGATGAGAAGTCTAAGCCGGTTCTGTGAGTCCTGCCTGGGCTGCACTGACTGAAGAGGAGATAACTTACACCTCATATAAAATACAGTTTAGTATTAACCCATGTAAGTGACAAAGTTACCCTTAAAAGTATTTACATTGTCACACTAAAAGAAAGAGAGAAAGAAGGAAGGGAGGAAAAGAAAGAAAGAAAGAAAGAAAGAAAGAAAGAAAGAAAGAAAGAAAGAAAGAAAGAAAGAAAGAAAGAAAGAAAAGAAAGAAACCAAGTAGTTCTGGGCGGGGACATGGGTTGGATTTGCCTACAAGTCTTCCTCCAAACTTTTCTGATCATTCTAGAATGTGGAGACATGCAGCAAGGATCAAACATCAAATCACAGTTAATTTTGGACCCAATCTCTTGCTTTTTCCAGACCTGTCTTTCCTCATTCCATCTGTCTGGTCCCTCCTGCTTTCTTGGTCCCACAGAAGGGTCCTACTTCTCCAACACTCTCTAGCATGTGCACTTTACTGCCATGGCGCTGCCTTCTGTGTATTGAAAGTCCTACTCTGGGAGCAGTGTTCCCTTCCGGGCACAGCAGAACCTCGCACCTTTCTTCAGGACCAGCCCAGACAAGGGTTTCTTCTGGGTCCATTCCCCTTGCTTCTTTATCTCCCATTCTCCTGAGCAAAGTCAAACCTCTTTCTTCCCTAGCCCCTGGGCCTGTTGCATACACATCTACTTTGTCGTTGCCTAATCTGTTTTAGCTCCACACAAAGTTATTTGCAGGTGGCAGGCATTCTGGTGTTTCAAATTCTATATTCCAGAGCATGGCCCAGTGTCTGCCTGGGATTTACTAAACAAAACATGACTGGAGGGGCATCTGCCTTCCATGGGGCATTATAATCTAGACAAGGAAAAGAGAAAGATGGGTCATCTCAGATTAGCATTCATACCGATTTGAAAATTCATTTTCTATTTTAATCTCTCTTCTCTGAAACTTCTAGCTAAGAAAAAAAAAAAAAAGCAGCAGCATCTTTCTAGGTCATGGGAGTGGCAGACTGGCTGCAACTGCCTCGGTGTCTCCCAGAAATACTTGAAAGGCCTGTGTCCTTGAAACGCTGGGGAACAGGTCTGGGAAAGTTTCTTTCAATTAAACGAGTGATCAAATATGTCTGTAAGACACATGTCAGAGAGTATCTTCATGTGAAACAACAAAACACAAACATAATTTCCTCTTCCTTCACTGTTTAACTACCAGTTAACTTTCATTTCTTTGGGCTACCACTGAAATTATTCATTATTGGGCCTTTGTCTTTCTCCTTCCTACTCCTGGCTGCATTTGACAATTCAAATATTTTGTTATGTATTTGAAAATAAATTATGGTAAGGGGAAAAATTCAGGAAAAGTTGAAATGAAATCAGTGGCTACCTTTTTAGATATTTATATTCTGGGCAAATATTTTTTAAAACATATTGATTAACTATGCTGCTCATGGCTTCATGATCTCTTTGATTTTTTTCTTTTTTTATGGCCAGCTTAACCTGCCCTGGGAGTGGGGCTGGCGCAGCATGCAGTGCTGGGGATTGAACCGTGGTCCCTGCAGTTGCCTAAGCTTTTTTATGCAGGTGCTTTAGACTGCTGAACCATCTCACCAGCCCTCATGATCTATTTGATAATACATTAATTTAAGTAACATTAATGGGCAACTTCTCATATTCCTTAAGCTGGTCATTTTTATTTTTCATACACCATGGGTCCAACTGTACTAAATATGCCATGTTTCCTACTTTTTCAAAGTAACTTTCCACTTTCTCAAGTATTTCAAAAAAAATATTCTAACTCCTACTCCTGCTCTGGTGGAATATTTCAGAGTACCAATAACTTGGGGCCTCATAGTGGCTTTAGAGAAGTTCCAGGACTATGTAAAGGCCCCAGGGAAGTGGAGGCCAGCACCCCCCCCAGGGGGGGCATCAGCAGTTACACCCTCTACGTCGGTGACATGCATTCTCCCTGCTGCCGTGACCTGTTGGATTCTAATTGCTGCTATTTCTTTGCCATAGTAGCTGGAGACGCAGCATCTTGAGTGGGAGCAGCAAAAACCCCTGTCGCCCTCCTGGGCCTTGCTACCTGCTGGGGCACAGACAAGGAGCATCCTCAGGCGTGGGCATCTGCAGGACAGTAGCCTCTCTGTCTCCTCCTCTTCCTCCCCCTCCCCCTCCCCCTCCTCCTCCTTCTCCTCTGCCTCCTCATCCTCCTTCTATAAGTCAGAGTCCTTTTCAGTTTGAAAGAGTTCTTTTCTCTTTTAAGTGTCTTCAAGATCTGTGCCTCTGCCTATAACACTCCCCACCCACCCCCCGGGACTTAGCTCTTGGAGATAAAAGCCATGAAATATTTCTCAGGAAGCTGCCATTGCTGAGCTCCTCTCTGCCATGGGTCTTCCCCACAGCAACAGGCAAGGAGAGTCTCACCTATCTGATTGGGGGGTGGGGAGAAGGTGATTATGGAGGGAGAACACATCTCCAAGGAGGACACAGCTTCAATAAATGTAAGAATTGCTAAGGAGCAAGATGAATTTGTCCTGCGCACAGAGTCACAAACCCTGAATTACAGGCTTTCCCCACCATAGCCAGCTCGGCTCTGAAAATGCAACCTTTGAACTCTCATGAAAACATTAAAGAAATGAAGAGTAAATTGTGTCAATTTCATTCCTTACGTTTGTTTAAAATACAGTCAATGATGTGTGAAATTATATAATTATTATATGAATATAGTTTGTTAATATTTTCATCCTACATTAATTGGAAAATTCTTGCTTGGCAGTTTATTATTATTATTATTATTATTATTATTATTATTATTATTATTATTATTATTATTTTCTTCTTTAGGCAATGTAGACCTGCTACTACTGAGCGCGTTTTTAGCCAAAATGATGATGCTTTGCTTGGCAAATAGAGAGTTGTAAGCCTCAATATTGAACTTTCATAGTGACTGTTTACCTCTATTAGAAACAGAGGGTGTTGGAAATAATTCTTTTTAAAAAACTATGTATCAAAATTTCTAAAAGCACAATTATAATGAAAACATTTTGCTTAAAATGAAATCAGAGAAGGAAGTTAGCTTGTAATTTTACACATGAATAAGCGTGAGGATACATGTTTGAGTTTGATACCTTGTGACTACTAATTTTGACAGCTTGATTGGGCCGAGGAATGCCCATGTGACTGATGAGACAGTATTTCTGGGTCTATGGCTGAGGTGTTTCAGAAGAGATTAGCAATGGAATTATTACACTAAGTAAACATCCATCCTCACCAATGCAGGCATCTGCCCCAAGCCCATCAGGGCTCTGGACAAGGAAGCCAAGGAAAGTGAACATGCTCTCTGCTTGACATGGGACACCCAATTTCTACTCCCTTAGACACAGATGCTCCTGGGTGTCAGGCTTTTGTATTCCGACTAGATGTATACACCTGGCCCTTTGGGTTCTCTCTTCACAGTTGGACCTGGAACGTATGACTAGATTTCCAAAATCAACAGCAAGCAGATTGTGGGGATTTCAGCCTCTGTAACTGCATGAATCAATTTCTCAGAACAAATTTCTTTCTATTTGTCCATTTATATTTCTAGGTGTGTCCTACTGCCTCTGGTTTGCTATAGAGCCCCAACTGATACGTCAGTGTCTGATGGAGTAGTAGGAACAAATGTCTTGTTTACTAATATCATTATCACTTTAAAGTTTACAAAATCCTATCTTATGCTCTTCATTTCGTATTTAAACTTCATGTTTCTCTGACTTATGCTTTATTTTAATTTCATTCTATACATGAAAAATTGAAAATCAGTGACTAAGAAGCTACAACACACATATCTAGGAGCAACAATGGTCTCTTTTTTATTTTTGAAAGAGAATGAAAAATTGTAAAAAAATTATAAACGATACATAACTTCATTAAAGACAACAATAGGAATTCAACCATCATTGTTACATTGTATGTCGTCTTCAAATTAGCTGTTCAGATTGCCACATATAAAGCATGCAAAATTGGTCAAAAATTAAGACAAAGAATTAAGTAGTGACTATCTTGTTCGTATGCATATATATATATTTCCTTCCTTCTTTTTTTTTTTCTCCTTTCCCTCAGCCCAGTTGTCCCTTCATTTACTTCTTTCTCTTTTTAGTGTCTATTGTTCCTTTTGGATTTTATTTTCTCTTTCAGTTTCTTAGACTAGCAAAATGATATGATGCTTAGACATGCATGTCTGATTCATTTCACTTATGAGAATGATCTCTAGTTGATTTTAATACTCCAATATTTGCACGAGGTCATCAGAACTTTTCTAGATTACAAATTTTTATGAGATTGTTATGTGGCTGTCACTTCACATACTATTGCACAAAAACAAGCATTACAGGTTTAGACAATACCAACTGATAAAATCATCTACTTTATTGTTATAGAGGATAAAAAATAGTAAAGAAAAACCACTAATAATGGCACAGAATTTTGCTGAACAAAATAATAGGAATTCAACAATGGTTCTTATGTTGCATATTGTTGTCCTCAAATTAGTTGTTCAGATTACCAGATATAAGCATGCAAAATTGATCAAAAATATAAAATATTAAAAAGCACAGTGAAGAGAATTTCAAGTACTAACTGCTCATTTGAACAGACCAGCAGAAATTAGCAGTACAATTATCTAAGCTAGCCCGTGTGTATACATATATCTTTCTTTTCCCTTCTTTCTTTTACTTCTCCTTTCCCTCATAGCATCACTGGTTACTCAATAAATGCAAATTAAAACAGCACTGAGATTTCCAGATTGCCTAACATCAAGAAGTCAGCCAATAACAAATGCTGGAGGGGCTGAGGGGAAAAGCAGCCCTTCTCCTCTGTTGGTGGGAGTGCAGATTAGTACAACCACTATGGAAATCTATGTGGAGATTCCTTCAAAAACTAGGACTGGAGATCCCATTCAAGCCAGCTATTGCTCTCCTGGATATTTTTCCAAAAGAACTGAGACCCTCATACCACAGTGATATGTGTGTACCCATGTTTATAACAGCACAATTTGTCATAGCTAAATCTTGCAAACAACTCAAATGCCTATCAACTGAGGAATGGATAAAAAAGATCTTATTTTTTTTATCAATGGAATATTGCTTAATCATAGAAAAAAATAAACTTGAGGCTTTTATAGGTAAGTAGATGCAACTAGAGGCCATACTCAGACCAAATAAGTAACCATTTATTGTCTCCCTTGTGGAAGAACCTGAAAGAGTAAGTAACATATGATAATCTCGTCTTCTATCACTTCCAGCCACACAATCCTTCTAGAACATGCTGGTGAATGGCATGCATGCCCAGGACTACGTGCAGCCATCAGTTAACGTACACTTCACTTATCATGTTCTCTTTCAAACAAAAAAGTATACACAGGTAGCCAAGATGTAAGAGTACAGGTGTAGTTCTCCATCTGTGGGGCCAGCTCAAAGCTTCCCTTAAGGTAGAAGGAGTTAAGGTCTACTACAAAGTTGGAGGAAAGCCAGCTTATAAGACTACCCACACATCTGACATGGACTGCAAATTTTGGAGTGTCCCTAAGCTTCTCTCAAGTAGGGAAACTCCTTTGGCAGACTTGTAGGACTCACTGACGTCTGTTACATTCAGCTGTGGCTCAAAACAAAGACAAGACATAAATTAGAGCCACCAAAAGAAGAGAAGCTTAAGGCGGAGAGAGTCTGGAAAAATTCAAAATTCAGAGTGTCTTCTGAGGATTTATTACTCTCTCTCTGCCCCCATTAGTAAGTCTGTTCTGGGAGTTTACGAATCTGGGATCCTTCCACATTTACAATTTTTACTGGGGTTTCATAATGTAGGTATTATTGATGGATCATTTGCTACACAGGTGAACCAATACCCCTTCCTACCAAAAGTCACTGCATTAGCAAAATCTTCTGTGTGTGTTCAGAAAAGCCCATCATAGGCCATTGTCTTAGCAACAATCAGCAGCTATGTTATGAGGAATCCACTCTGAACAATATGCATATTTCCAAGGGCTTGGAGTTAGAGGTTACCTTCCAGGAGCCAAGGGCAAGAGCCAGACTGTTCTCAGGTCAGGCCAAAGTCTTTACTAGACAAAATTTACCAATACCCTGTGTGGTGCTGGGGTCATTACACACACACACACACACACACACACACACACACACACACACACACACACATACACACACACACACACACACAGAGAGTTTTAAATTCTTTGTAGTTCAATGCAATGAGTGAATCACTCACAAACCTTAGCACGTTACTGTGTTAGTAAGAAGTCACTTATGTCACACCACACAGATAACAGCCACCAACACGTCAGTGTCTCTACAGTGGGCTGAGAGCTGCAGCTGCAATCTCCCAGGGAACCGCACTTGTCCACAACCCTTTCTCTCTGCAACGCAAACTCATTGTGATCTCTTCCTTCAAACATTTCAAAAATACAGTTAAGAAAAATTCATGTTCTTATATTCCTTAAAATAATATACTAATAAAAAAGATCTGGAAAAAGAATCAATAAAAAAATAAAGCAGGTTGTCTTTAGTCTTATCAGTCTGCTTAGATAAAATTGTGTTTCATGAATGGCGGCATGTGGGGTGGGGGGCATACAAATTACTCCCTTAGCAGCCCACTTCTTCCCTTAGCAGACTCTGGGAATTTACAGGTACGTGTAATTTCTTGTTCTTTGTATCTCCAGTCTTTGGTACAGTAAATGTGCTCATTATCTGTTGCATAGACCTATGAATAACAAAGACTAACTCTTGTAAGCATGAAGCAACTGCATGTGTTCATTGTGGTGGTCACTGCAGGGCTCCATAGGTAGGAGATTTAAACAATGACTTGCTTTCTCACCACTTCAAAGGCTGGAACCCCCAGGTCTGTGTGTCAGCTACTTTTGCCTTCTCCTTAGCCTACTGCCAACTGCTTCTTCATTCCGTCCTTTGTGGCCTTCCTGTGGGCAGTGCTTCTTGGCATTTCTCCTCCAACACACAGGTGCCTCACCCTGAGTCAGGACCCACCTGGGTGATCTCACTTGTTCTTCATTACCTTTTAAAGGGCTCTATTTCTAAAGTCAATCATTAGGACTGCAACATATTCATTTGCAGGAGTGAAAGTCCATCCACTAAAACAACCACTCAGATTATATATTTTGGTGTCAGAAATCAAATTCAGGACCTTGCACTTGCCAGGTAGGTGCTATACCACAGGGCTATATCCCCAGCCCCACCACAGATTTTCTAATGATAAAAATGGACTTACAAGAGATGTATACCACATAGTACACAGGATGAGACTGATATGAATGCTTTTAAAGGCCTATCAGCAAATGAAGCAGCTCTTGCAGGTATTTGGGGCAAAAATAGAGACAAAGCTAATCCAGTAGTCAGTGATGTCACTCTTTCACTGGCCAAGGCCATGTCTCCCCTGGACAGTAATTTGGTCTTTGTGAGGAGATCCAGGATGTGGAGGCACTGCTCTCTGAAGGAAAGGACAAGTGTGCACTGTCATTGCCTGGCATTCTCAGCAGCTGTGGGATGGGGTAGCAGCTAGCAAAAAAGAATGTGCCATTTTCGATACAGAAATCCATTTACTTTCAACTAAGGCACTCAATGCAGGCACAGCCCCTGTGTATTTTTGGACGAGATTCAATTCCTAGGAAAACTTAAAATAAGACTTGGAAGACAAATTACAATTGCCAGTATAAAGTTCATCCTGAGGCTGGGCACACACTCATCACCTTTCTCTTCATTCTACTGAGCCAGGCACCTGGGGGCACAGTTTGATCCCAACCCTTATTCCTGAGGGAGCTAAGTCTTGGTTACCTTTCTGACCTTGGAAGATCCAAGTGTCAAATGAGTCCCTCCTCAGCGCCGGGCGTGGTGGTGCACGCCTATAATCCCAGCACTTGGGAGGCTAAGGCAGGAGGATTGGTGTGAGTTCGAGACCAGCCTGGGCTACAAAAGTGAGCTCAAGGCCAGCCTGAACTGCATAAAAAAGAGTCCCTCCTATTTATACTGGTTAATGCCAGTCCTTGTCGTTCATAGAGCCTGGTTCAATGGTTGGCAGGAGCATCCCAAAAGGTTAAGATGGCAGCTATTCCTTGCAGTTCAGTGAGGCTCAGGAAGAAGCCTTTGGTGGAGAACTCACTCCCCTTAGAATTGGGAACTCTAGCCTTATAGAGTCTAAAGTTTTGAGGGCTGGAAGCACAAATTCCGCAGGTAGGTACCTAGAGTGGGTGACAAGTGGAATCACTTTGCTTGTTCTCTTCTGAATCCATACATGGGACACATGGTGCCATAGGGTAACTAGTGTCTGCATGACACTTTAAAGATTACTATCCCACCCTTGTGGGATCTCCTCCTTGCTAAATGTTCTTGAAACCATTCTTAGTTCCAGGATGCCAGCTAATGGGAAGCGTACTGCATGATAGGACCCACAGAGCTCAAAGTCATGTGTGTATTGCCACATTCTCTTTGCTTGCCAAAAGGTGATTCCCTTAGTGTCAGGCAATATTGTAAGGCATGTGGCCGTAGGATCTCATGGCCACTACAGAGATATCTCAAGTCCTTGGTTTGCACCATTCAAGGCAAATAAGAGAAATAAGCTATATAGACAAGTCAACTGTCAGGATAAAGCATGGCCCTTGGTACGATATGCAGAGCCAGGCCAGTGGCCACTAACTTGTCTCCTGGAATAGTGCATATGAATTCTGGGACTTGAAGTTACACAGCTCTGAGAGCCAAAGTAATCTTGGTCTTTGTAAGAGATCACTGCACTACTGGCCCTTCTCTGTGAAGATCTTTCCCTTTCTTTGGTTGATATGTTCTGGATCTTAGAACAAGCGTACGTCTGAAAAGCCAGAAAGTGCTTTGCTGTGACTTTCTTTTTTTATTTATTTATGTTTTATTTTTTATGGCTGTCTCAGCCTGCCCTGAGGGTGGGGCTGGTGCAGTATGTGGTGCCAGGGATCTAACTGCGGTCCCTGAGGTTGCCTAAGTTTTCCTAAGCAGGCACTTTAGATCACTGAACCATCTCACCGGCCCTTGCCATGACTTTCCTTTGGGACATCAGCTCCCATTCCTTCTTCAGCTCCTTGGAGCTTACATGGAGCAATACTCTTGCTGTTGGCTCATATCTTTTGCCACAGCTCCCTATAGGTCCCTAAACATTAGTGCTACTGCTCCCCCTTCTACTCAAATTTTCTGACCTTTTGATGCATCTGCCTTTAACACTAAGTCACTGTAGTGGAATTCTAAGTGGTAGTTAACTTGTTAAACCCAGTTGAACTGAACTATCATGGTTCTGGGTGTGGGTTGCCCACTCTAGGATTGTTTCCTGCAGCATAACAGCAGTAATAGAGAAGCTGTTGAGAGGAGAAGCTGTTAGAGAAGCTGCTGGAACTGTTAGAGCTGTTGGAAGCTGCTGGTTCTCTTGGGCTGTTCTGTTGAAGGACCTTGTTAGGCTGGTTTTCCTGGTGCACTTGACTATTGTCTGAGGAGGAGCTCAGGACCTCACTGTTGCTGATAATGGCTACACTTTGGAGTAATTCTGCTTCTCATCTTGAGCATCACTTCCTGGCTCCAGAGGGGAAGATGGTACAGAGCTTAGCCTCATGGAGAATTTTGTTGCACTGACTTTCCTCATGGGAACTCAGATTTCTTAATTGCTGGAGGAGCCTGGGACTTCACCATTGCTAAGGATGATTGTGTACTGTTTTGGGGAGTTCTGGTTCTTACCTTGAGCATGGCTTTCTGGATTCAGTTCATATCCTTCAACCTATTGGCACACAGATGCTTCATCTTCCTGACTTGGATTTTCTAGCTTTCACCACTGACCTTTGACCTTCCCAATGCAGATCTGTGAAGTGGGCCTGCAGGAGACACATTGTCGTGGGCTCTGGGTCTCAAAATGGACTTGCAAGAGGCATTGTTATGGGCTCTAGGTTTTCACATGTATGCATACAGTTTAGCAGGATTCTATGGTCTGTAGTGTGTGGACAGAGTTCTTGCACTCTATGTATAAGATTCTTTGTGTGCTTATAAAATAATATTATAAATCAAGTCCTGTATTGTATTGTTCCTCTTTGCAAAACCACAACAGTCACTCACCTCACTTCTGAGATTAAATGCTGCCACTTAGTTTCTGAGTGCAGGGCCTAGCATCTCCACTGCTGCAGGGCATTATGTCTTACGACAGTACCCTATACATTAACTACGGCCTCACAACATAGCCAAAGCCATCTTTCCAGTGTGCTATGCCCCTCCTCAACAGCACACTGTTGATCATTTTAGAGCCATTCTGTCTAGCATAGCATTAGATTGAATTTACCCAGCATTTTTACAAAGGGGAGAGAAAGACTTTTACATTCCAGTTATTAGAAATGCACTCTGTAATTGGATAGGGATAATTCATGTGGCTTTTTCCATGACTTGAGGGGAAAAGTTCATAATTACATATAATTTTATTTTCTATTATTCCAGGTTTAGAAAGCATCCTTCTTATTACTCAGTTTCCAGATACCTTTGAAAAAGAGAAGACAGTGCCCAGAATAGCAGCATGTTTTTCCATTTTCTGCAGCTCCCTAGTGAGTGAGTAAATTCAGATTTCTAGGCATGAAAAACTTAACGCCAGAAGCAACTTGAATCTATCTATTTAATATATGATAGAGAGGAGTTTTTGCTTCCCGGAAGCTTTAAAATATCTCTCCAGGTGTTTATATTGGGTACAGAAGCTGATGTCTAAGAGTAGGGTTGGCTTTCCTACTGGAACCTGTAACATATGACTTGGCTATTTTTACAGAGAAGTTGTAACTAGTATTGTAAAGTTTTGCCTACTACTGTGGGACATGCAGACCAGGATTCAGCCATCCAGCAGCCCAGGTAGCTGGTGGCATGGATCCTCAGCTTCAGCTTTGTCACTCAGCAACCTCCGAGTCCTTGCATCTGTGTTATCTGTGGATAACTCAGAACGTCAGGGATATCCAGCCATGAAGATCTGGCCCCAGTTGCCCACTGGGCATGAGAGAGACTTCTCCTATTTTCTATAGGACATATGTGCACAAAAGGTAAATGATAGCTATGCAACTGAGTGTTTATAGACTATGAGGGTTGGAGCACTTGAACATAAATGCCTTGATCCCTTGCCAACTGTAGACACCAAACAGTAGGACAGCTGTTGGTGGGAAGCAGTAGCAGACAGACTAATTCAAAGCCCTCAGATAGGATGCAAGATATCCATGAGCAGAGAGATCATCACTAAGAACAAGGTTGCAAAGCCTGGAAGGTCCATTCCCATCCCTCTACCTTGCTTCACAGTCCCACAGCACACAGGGCAGCTTTTGGCTCATTGTGAGGATACGAAACTCTGTTTCTGTGATGATTAAATGAGATGCAATATACAAACACAGTCAAAACAGTGCAATGACTATATGATTAATACTGGTAGTACTGATTATTAATACAACTGAGGGATAGTTAACTGTAAATGCTAGCAAGAACAAGTTACATCAAAAAGTCAAGTTCTGTATTTGTGTAAATAAAGTAGGTGAGCTTTGGCTTTATTTTATTATCATCTGTGCTGAAAGCTTGTAGATGTACTTCATTTGACTTTACTTTTAAATACACATGTGTGTCTACACACACACACATGATACAGCTAATTTTTGCTTATGTATTTCACATATAAGTATACACTTTCATGACATAAATCATATATTTGCCTTGTAAAAAATAATGATCTTCATATTTTTAGAGTCAATTTTTCTGTCATTGCTATGTCTCAATAGATGGAAAATGTGCTGTTGGTCCAGCTTGCTGTGATCATCTGGGCATTTGCTAAGGAGGATTGGGATGCATGGGGTCCTGGGACTTTCTCAACCTACTCGTATCCTAGAGTAAGGTGAGCCCAGAGGAAACAAAATCTGGGGCTGAACCCAAATCTCACAGAGGATTAAAATCACACAAAATTTTTGCTAAGCTGTGGATTGTTCTGTGGTATACCTTCTTAATGGCCATAACAGAATTTAAATTCCTATAGAAATAAGAGCTTCCTGAGGTGGCAACACAATGACTTCATTTCTTCTTTCTTTTTTAAAAAATTTATTTTGTTTATTTATTTATTTATTTACTTAATTTTTACTAACTTTATTTTGAAACAAGTTTCCTGTGAACTTCAAATCTGCAACTCCCATGCGTAGAATTTTCTGGCATCTTCTTGTCTGCCATAGAATTTTAGAAAGCTCTGTTCTCTGTCCCACTTTTGGAGGGGATATTTCTTAGATATCCATGGCTGCCCAGCATTTGAGCCCTTCCCATGTTTACAGAAATCTCTGATTTGTGGTCTTATGGGGGATGGAGGGAAAAGCACACTCAGAAATACTTATTTTCAGCCTCTTTCATCTCAGTTGATCTGATGTAGGAGCCCTGAACCTTAAATCTGGTGTTGGTGATCCTAGAAAAGACGGAGCAGAGGCTGCTCTACCGCCACCAGAGAAGTTGCAGGCTGTGTTTGCAGGGACTGCACCATGGTGAGCTGTGTCAGTGAGAACCAGTTCAAGCCTGAGGCAGTGCTGGCAGCATTGTGTACAAGAGTCCTGAAGAGATCCCGGCTGCCAACCAGCCTGGCTCCTACCAAGTTCTTCAGCCTTACTAGCAACTATGTGAGCTACACAATACCTTCTTCACCTTTTAATTTTATGCTGAAGTCATTCCAGGTCCATTTGTGCAAGCAGCGAGTAACCCTGTCTGACACAGAACGATGACCACATGGGGAACTGGAGACAGTGGTCCTGTCTTCCTCCTCCTGCTGTTTATCCTTTCCTTCCTGGAGAAAAAGAGAGAGAGAAAAAAAACCTAGGTCTGGATCCTCTATAACATGCCTTGTTTTCCACATGAAAGTTGATATGATTCACATATTGTTTTTAGAATTTTTTTTCTTGTTTCAGAACTTTTGTTTGTTTATTTATTTTTATGGCTGGCTCAGCCTGCCCTGAGGGTATGGCGCAGCATGTGGTGCCGGGGATCGAACTGTGGTCCCTGCAGACGCATAAGCTTTCTTAAGCAGGCGCTTTATACCACTGAGCCATCCTGCCGAGCCCATGATTCACATATTTTTAAGAAATCTTAGACATTTAAGGATCTGGAATCATTTGAAATCAGGTCTCTGTTATGGTTTATGTCTAGTTGTCCCCTCAAAGCCTCATAAGTCATGGAGCAGGGACTTCTAGAGTTTGAGAGTTGATCTATGATCCACCAGGATTATGTGTTTTAATACTGATAGGATTATGGTCTGAGTACTGCTGGGAATTATAGGTGTGGCCTGAGGCCAATAGGCTAAGGCAGAGAGCCTGATGTAATTTAAAGAGAGACAGAGAGTCAGACTAGAGCTGTTGCTCTCTGCTCCCCTGGTTGATCAGTTGCCTCTGTCGTGATTATTGCTGTTCCACCGTCATGAACTGGATGCTCTCTGCCCTGTTACACTCAGCCTTGGGCCAGCCGAATATGGACTGAAACCCCCAGTAACTGTGAGCTAATAAAACTTTCCTTCCTTCATTTTGAGTGTTGGGCATTTGTCCCAGCAATGAGAGAAGAGGAACTAAGACAGTCTCCTTTGCATATGAAAGTAGGTTGAGCTTCTTAAGCATACAATGTGCAGTGCTCTGATTTCACCGTTTTTGTGTGTACAAAATTCAAGTTGAAAGTTGGGCCACTAGGTGATAGTATTGGGAGGCCAAGCTAACAGGGAGGTCACATGGGCCTCACACTAGTGAAGAAAAGATTTACAGGAGGAGCTCCATTTGCTGTCGCTCTTCTGCCAGTTAAGGACCAGTGCTGCTGCTCTACAGAGTGTGAATTCAGCAAGGTGCCTTACAGGAAGTGGAGACCAGGCCCTTACCAGCACCACTCATCCCAGTCCCTTGATCTTGGGTTTTCTGGCCTCCAGAATTATGAGAAATCTGCAATATTTTGTTACAACAACATAAAACTGACCCAAGCATTATGCAGGTTTACTCCTTCATGATACATGGGCTATGGAACAAAAGACCACTATTAACCTTACAGTGAGCAGCCGAATGAGTGTGAATGGAATAAAACCTAAGCTAATTACAGCTCTCTGAACTTCACAAAGGCTATTGCTCACTTATCCTCTGTCTACAATCTGTTTTAAAATGAGCTACAATGGTTTATCACAGAGCTAGATGGAAGAGACCCCTCCACCTTCATCTTCTTGTAGCAACAAAGCTGCGCAGCTCTATGCAGAGAAAAAATGTTACAGAAGTTTAGAGACACAAACAGATCATCACAACACTCTGGTGAGCCCAGCGACAGTCTTGCTGACCACAGTTTCCTAAAGAGAAGGGGATGTATCACACCTGTACTCAACTTCCAAACTACTTGTCTTTTGCCCTGCCACCAGAACTACACAGTGAAAGATCTGAAAGGAGTCATGCTTGCAATGTGCTGTGGGCAACAGAGCCACCAACTTTGGTCTCTGATCACCCCTAGAGTAGCACCGTAACTTATTGCAAGCCTTTTGAAGCTGTGAGTTAAGAGCACTCCTACCTTCCCAAGACCCAATGAAAGACACAGCTTCTATGTTGCTATAGGAAGACAGCTGACATTAGTCTCAGGCAAGGACCGTAAGCAGTCCTGTGACTCAGCTTCAGCCACCGTCACTCATGGTTCAGGGTTAGTGTTACCTGCTCAAGCGTTAATCCAGTAAAAGTGTGAAAACTGTCACAGTGATTAGAGAAAATTGTACACATAGTGAGACTGGCAACCGGCTTTTTGCCTGTAGACCCTGAAGCAAACTGTCATCTTGGAACTGACTCAGTATCAAGCTGCCAGAGACACAGCAGCTCACACAGCAGTCAGCAAGAATTCATCATACTTATGCTCCTGCTATCAGATCCACCCATGTGCACTCCACTAAGGTCCCAGAAGCACTTGTGAAAACTGGCTGCAACCCCACCTGACTACAGCCCTAAAGATAATCCTATGGGCCACAGAAGGGGAAGTTTACCAGGTAGAACTAGTCTTCTACTTTAATGCACAGACCCACGCAAGCTAGGCAGAAATCTAGAAACACATATAGCACCAAATATAGCACCACAAAGGAGAGTGATCTCAGAGAAACAGAGATCCACTAATTGCCTGACAAAAAAGAATTTCGAATAATCACCTTAAAGAAGCTTGATGGGATGCAAGAAAAAGTAGATAAAAATGAACAAATAAAATACGAATTTTAACAAAGTCATAGAAACCATTAAAAACCCAGTAGGATAGCCAGAGCTGAAGAACAGAATAATGGAAACAAAAATGCAATAGTTCCAATACCAGTCTCAGTTATATAGAAGAAGCAATTAACAAACTTCAAGCCTGGTAATCTGAAATTAGTGAACCCAAAGCAACAATAGAGACTAGGCACACCTCACATGATGCCCAATGATGTGGTGGTGTCCCTGTAAGACTGAAGGAGAGCAGCAATTCACAGCTGAAGAAGAGATAAGCACAAAAGAAACCTCAGAAGGAAAAGAAGAGGCTTCCAAGAAAAACTCATAGTAAAAAAAAAAAAAAAGATAAAAGAATTAGCAGAAGACTGCAACAAACTTCTCAGAAAGTTTGAAGACAGGGGCCACAACAAAGATGTCCATGATGTATTAATGGCTTGAAAGCAAGTCTATGGTAACAAACAAAACAAGCAACTCCCCATAGGACTGTTTGGGGAAAGGGATACCTCCTCCTGTGGAGTCCCAGGCAAGTCCTTCAGGAGGGATCAAAGTAGGCAATGTTGTTTTACAGAGTGACAACTCCATGTGTGTCCCTGAAGATATCCTTCTGGGACAAGTAGTGGAGGTGGAGGATACTGCTGGCATGAGCAGGATGGAATTGTGCAGGTTTACAGCGTAGGAGCAACAGGAGCTCCCATGTACCCTAGGTGTGTACTGCACTATACCCATGTGTAGTGTTTGTTCACACAGAGAAAGTTACACGATGACTTCAGAATCTGTTCAGAAATGCTCAACTGCAATATAGAATCCTAGAGACATGTGTGACACCATAATCATGTAAATAAACATATTATGGCATATTTGTATTTATTTTTAAGAGAATAACATAGTAAACAAAACATTTTGGCACAACAAAGAATTTTGCTAAACAAGATGATAGGAATTCAACAGTGGTTCTTATATAGTGTTTTGTTGCCTTCAAATTAGTTGTTCAAATTACCAGATATGAGCATGTAAGATTTGCTGAAAAATTGATCAAAAAAGTAAAAGAAAAAATTATTAATTTTTCCTTTCAATAGACTAGTAGAAGTCAGTAGTACAATTATCCAAACTATCTTGTTCTTATACTTACATGTTTCCCTTTCTTTCTTCCTTCCGTTCTTTCTTTTCTTTTTTCTTTGCTTTTCTTTTTTTTCTTCTCTGTCTTTCTTTCTTTTTTTCTTTCTTTTCTTCTTTTCCTCATGACAGTTATTCCTTCCCTTTGGATATTTATTTATCTTTCACAGTACTATTGTAGCTTTCAGATTTTATTTACTCTTTCAGGTCTTTATACTACAGAGACAATAACATGCCTTTATACTACAGAGACAATAATATGTGGGTGTGATTTACTTCACTTATGAGTATAGCCTCTTGTTACATACTTTTACCTATAAAAGCCTCAAATTTATCTTATTTATAGCTGAGTAATATCCCATAATATAAAAGTACTACATCTTTTTTATCCATTTCTCAGTTGATGGACATTTGCGTTGTTTCCAAGATTTGCTATTACAAATTGCACTGCTGTAAACATGGGTGCACATATATTGCTATGATATGATGCTTTTAGTTCTTCTGGAAAAAAAGCCAGGTGAAAAATAACTAGGTTAAATGATTCCCCCAATCCTAGTTTTTGGAGGCATCTACACACTGATTTTCATAGTAGTTGTACCACTCTGCATCCCCACAAACAGTGAAGAAGGATTCCTTTTTTCTCACAGTCTCTCCAGCTTTTGTTATTGGTTAACTTCTTGATGACAGCCATTTTTTCTGGCTGGGTGTGGGAGACCAATGTCAATCCTTCTTGTCTTCTTCACATTCTTAAATGCCAGCATCTGGACAGCAACACTCAGAGAGGTTCTTTCTCTCTTGCTTACCACTTTATCATCTTGGTCAATAATATGTCAGTGAATACACAATAAAGAAAGATAAAAAATTCACAAAATGTTGGAAATTAAAACAAAAGTAATGTATGGAGATTCTGTATTTGCAACAGTTAAATTACTATCAACTTAACATAGAATATTATCATAATAAGATATGTGGGAGCCCTATTGTAACCACAAAGAAAAAAAATTCTAGTAGTAACAGAAAAAAAATCAAGGCATAGCACTATGAAAAAAATCAATACATCCAAAGGAAGATAGCAAAAGAAGTGAGGAGTGAAGGGAAAACAAAACATTTAAAATACCAGGAAGTATATGAATAGATACCCTAATTAATTTTTGAGTCTAAGAATCTCTGCATATAATTGAAACAAACCAATAGCTATTACTTTTGTAAATCAGAAATAGATCCCTACTGTCAGTACATAATAAAATTAATATTCTCAAAGTTGATACTACTGCATAACTAAGTTAGAAGTTCTGATTTTACATAAACATTGGCCTTCATTAGCTGCTATGTCCACTTATTTATGTAATTATAGACTATATGTAAATATGAATTAACATAAATATACTATGCTTAAATACCAAGTTTACATGTTAAATGAATTTCTCAATAGAAAAGGCAAACATTTTTATTTTTAAGATTAAGAATTCTAGTGTTTAGATGCAAAAAAAAAAAAAAGATCTTTGTAGGTATAAACATGTACTAATAAAAAAGAAATTATTGATATAGCAAAGATAATTTCCTCAGTCCCATCACTTAAAGATACTAATTACCACCCATAGTTAATCTGCAGAAATGTTTTCGTATTCCTTGCTCACAAAAATAATGAATTGCTGTGCATGCCATTTTATCATTTTCATCCTCTAACAAAAGTGTAGACGCCTTCCTGTATTATTAATTACTGGCCTTGATTTCAAGATGAGCTGCTAATTCTGCAATTCAGATCCTCCTTGAGGGCCAGCCAATTGAAGGCAACTCTGATCCATTTAGTAAAACAGAGGCCAAGAAAAGGTGTCATCTTTCTTGCAAGCTGCATGCTACGATCCAAATCTTTGTGTTTGGTCAGATGTTATGTGGTGCAGGTGCTGGCCATTGTGGTGGTGGTAGTAAGATGCAGAGCCCCTGGAAAGTCATTAGGTCATAAATGGAGGGCCCCTCATGAGTGGGATTAGTAAATGTCCGTTCAGAAGAGCATGAGGGGGTGGACTCTTGTTCCTTCTGTCATGTAGGACACAGTCAAAGATGGCTACCCTTGAAGCAGGAAGGTGCAGCTCTATTCACCAGGAGACAAGTCTTCACCAAACTCACAATAATGCCATAATCTTGGGCTTCCCAACCTTTAGAATTATGAGAAATAAATTTACACTGTGCATATGCTACCTACTTTGTGGGACTTTCCTATAGCACCTTAGTTTGCCTTAGTTTCTGTCTTCACTTTCCTTACACTGGGGTCTTTCTGGAACTGGATAAATATGAAAATTTAACTTCCAGTATATAGAAAAATAAAGACTCGCTGCATATGTTAGGGACTACAGATATTATCTAAGAATATGAAAAAGCTTATACAATCTGGAGAATTTGACAGAGCATTTTAGGTTTGAGATTTGCAAAATCACTCCTATATATGAAGCTTTTCAGAGTAGTCATTATATGTAAACATAATTGACTAAGTCTATGTTCTATACATATTACTTGTATTACTTTATGTGTTTGGTACAGCGTCTCACCACGCAGCTTGGACTTTCAGTGACCCTCCTGCTTTAGCCTGCCCAGCGCTGGGATTACAGGTACGGACCACCATGCCGGACCCTATAGCCAGCTCAGGGAACCTGGAGTGGGGGTGCCTCAGCGTGCAGTACTGAGGATAGAACCTGGGTCTTTATGTTTGCCTAGAAGCTTAGACCGCTGAGCTATCTCCATGCCCCAGTTCTACTACTTTAATAGCATATGCTTTAATCAACTTGAAAAGCTGTATTTACAATACAGATAAGAAATAGAAAATAATGTAGCATATATACAATTCAAGTGATCTTTGTATATGTGTTTTGTATGTGTGTAGGTGTGTATATGACCTTAAAATCAATTTTTGTCCGTATTTATGGCTTAATTTCAACAATGGCCTTTCTTTGTGGTCCTTCCTAGTTTCTTTCTTGTTATTCTTCACAACATCGTTATGGATTATTTTTGTAGAGTTATTTTTTGAAGTCTCAGAAGTATCTGTTAATTCTATAGGACTTTTCATAAACACAATTGACACTGGAAGCTAGAATAGAGATAATTTCCATATACACAGATGGAGGGGCTTGCCAGTTAGCTCAGTTGTTTAAAGCACCTGCTTGGGGAAACATAGTCAGGCATAGGGGACCTCAGTACAATCCCCAGCTCCCCAGGCCAGCCCTTAAGGTAGCCTGAACCAGCCAAAAAAAAAAAAAATCTATATACACAGTTGACATTATATAAATGTTATGATTGCTTTTGAAATACTGTTCTGAAAATGAAATAATAGAAATATTTATCAATTAAAATTGATAATAGTTATCAATATGTAATGTTTATCAATTTATAATGCTTTAATTATAAATGGTCTCTGAATAAATTACCAATTTTTAATGTATAAATACAACTCAGTAACAAAAAATAAATTATTATTTACTAAAGTGAAAGCAAAACATATCTAGTATCTATAACTATAAAGAAAGCACATAATGCCCAGCACTAGGGAGGCTGAGGCAGGAGGATCGGTGCGAGCTCAAGACCAGCCTGGGCTACAAAAGTGAGCTCAAGGCCAGCCTGAACTGCACAGTGAGGCCCTGTCTCAAAAAGAAAAAAAAAAAAAAAAAAAAAAAAAAAAAAAAAAAAAAAAAAAAAAAAAAAAAAAAAAAAAAAAAAAAAAAAAAAAAAAAAAAAAAAACATGTATTAAACTGAGAAGAGACATCGGAATGACCCAAGCTATGGCTTTTGATAGAAAATCACATTATGGGGAAAACAAATCATTGTAGCACTAACCTGGGTTTTGTTGTGGCAGCAGCAGTGGCACCCAGAGTGGTGAACAGGGAGAGAAATGAGTGGGGTGATCATAATGGTGAACATTTCACCCTCATAATGGACTTTTTTTTTTTCTCTCAGAATCTATGTCAAAATACATAGTCAGTATCTCAAATATATTCACTTGAGTATCCTGACCTGGAAGCCCATGACCACCTAGGACCTGCTGAAAATGTTCCTGACCAGGAAGATGGGGCTGAGCAGAGAATAGATGGTGAATGTGCTGGCCCACATCCTGAAGTGTGTCAGCTGTGAGCACAAGATGAGCAATCAGAAAGCAAACTTCTTCCTCAAGACTGAGGCCCTGGTTCCCAACTGTACACCCCCAGCAGTTACAACTTTACTTTAGGCTTTCACTCTTTCCAGAAGAGACTTTTTAATACATTGAAGTGTTGTTTCATAAATTTTCACTTGCTTTACAATTATTCATAGCATTTGGATATATGTCACTACTTTAAACTAATATTACATCATCTGTTATACTTTAGACCTAAAATGTCCCCTTCAAGGCTCATGTGTTCAGAGGTGGGGACTTGGAAGGCTATTGGACTATGGGGAAGCAGTACTTACTAGTGGATGATTTTTTGCTGAATGTACTGTTAGGAGGTGTGGCCTGCCTAGAGACAGTTCACTGGGGACAAGAGCGGGTGTGTTCTCATTCTAAACCCTTTCCACCACTCACCACTCCTGAGTGCCATTGGTCTGGATGCTTTCCCCACCATACCCATCTACCATGTCTTTTCTGCCTGGGAGCCACCAATCATGAACTGAACCCATTGGAAACTGTGTGTTAACTAATTTTGTCTCAGAAATGAGAAAGTGATTAATGTAGAAAATCTGGCACCAGAGCAGCGCAGTCACTATTGTGACTTTACCTGACAAGGTGATTCAGAAAGCTTTGGAACTTGTTTACAGGAGGAATTTGGAAACATTTGGAGAATCGAGCTTAGAGATGGCCTGAATTGCTCTTAAGAGAGATTGATGGAAGATTCTAATCAAAGTCAGAAGGCCAGAATGCTAATAGGAATATTTAAGTGATGCATGGATATTAAATAATGCCCTTTGCATTTTAACTTCACAGTTGTGCTCTGACCCTTTGCCTCATCTTCATTGGCCCGGGGAATACAGCTGGAGCCTGGTTGCCCATTCTAGAGACACACTCAGCTGGCAGAGAATTTTCATTTTCAAGAGTAATGTGGTGATGTGTAAGTTGATAAGAACAGGACGAAAAGGCAAGGGATGATTCAGTGTGGAATCCAGACCCTAAAACTGGTAACAATCAACAATCAGCTTGTGACACCAGTACTAGCCATCATGGTATGCATAACACATGTTTAATACTGCAGCTTTGAGAGGAAGAAGGTAAGAAGTGAATCTGATTTTTGGCTGAGGATAGACTGGTGGCCTAAGTGCCTGCCTGGCAAGTGCAAGGATCCAGTTTCAGTTCCCATTATCATGTGCTGTACCAGCCCTAGAGTCCAGGAGTGCCAAGCTGGCCACTGAAACCAGGCTTGATGTTGCACATCTGTAATCCTGGGACTGGGGAGGATGAGATGGGAGGATCACTATGAGTCTGAGCTGTGAAGCAAGACACTGTACCAAATAAATTAAATAAAATAATTTTTAAAAATAGTGATTTCTGAAATCCTTTCCCATACACACATCCCCTTGAGCTGAGAGTCATTTGCATTTATTTTTGTTGAGTCTATTATCTTATCAAACTGCAGACCATTAGAGAGGCCAGTAATCTAGCAAGCTGAGAAGCAGCGTGAGACTTTCACTTCTGCACGTGTAAATGCTCTTTCTGTGGAAATGTCAGTTATTTTTAAATTAGTAAGTTAATGTTAACTCTTCACCAGATGGTAAAGCGATGGTCAGCATTACCTGCCTTACAATTAGGACTGCAATTCTGCTCGACCAGATTGCTAAACTCCTTTGCAAAGCCTAGTGCTAGAAGCGCTCCGTACCCTGGCTAGCTCGTGGCTTCTAGAGCAAGCTGTGGAGTCTCCTCCTGAGGGCTCGGCTTTTTGCACTTCTCTCCCTTTCTGTGACATCCTTAACCTGGGTCTGGTGTCCTATCAACTTCTAAGAGTTCTAATTGCCCAACTTTTGCTCCTACATCGTATAAACTCTTGTTCCCTCTCTCCCCTCAAGAAAATATATCCTTGTTTCTGGGCTGTGACCTTCAGCTGCTTTGTAAGCAGGCAGCAAAGGCTCTTCCAGTTCCTCCTCATGGCTTCTGCCTGAGCCCCTCGTGCCCCCTGGACCCTTCTCCGGGCGTGCGCTTCAGTCATGCAGTTTACCCTCTGACTGGGCCATTTCTTTGCTTCCTTTTCTCTCCTGAGTCCCCTAGATTCTATCCCAGAGCATTTTCTATTCCTTTGCATATTTTCAATCCTGGGAGAGCAGGGACCTTTTTCTTCCCTGCATCGTTTCAGAAGCATTACTTCTTCGCTTTGATCTTGGAAAACACTAAGCAGATTTATCACTTATTAGCAAGACTGGCATCCTGGTTATGCTGCTTTTTAAAAAGCCACTTCTCTGCTATTTACCCTGACCCTAATTCACTGGATTGTATTTTCTCTGAACTCATGATCACCTGCTGTACTTTGTTTTCTGCCTTCCCAAGTTTCTCTGTTGCCTCTGAACACCTCCAGCTTTTATTTGAGATTAAGTCATATGCTTAATGAGATTTCACTACTTTCCCCTATATCCTCTCCTTCCTATGAGTCCTAAATATTATTTAATCTTAAACCTGGCATTCTATCCTTCCTTTGTGCGTGATGTACACATTAAATTGGAAATCAGCTTCACACCAGATTCAACCTTCCTTCGTCCACTTGATGTAATCCCATCCCATGCCGAGGTAATTAAAATCTTCCACTATTGCCATCCTACCCTTTTCTTGCTCTGTGTGTGTTATTTCATAGTTCATTTCTGCCACAACAGCCTATAACATTACCGTTACCACATTTTCCATCCGTTTATAATGCAAAATTCTTGTCCCCCATCACAGAATATTCCAGAAACCGTCCTTCAGGAATTATCAAATTCTCCCCGTCTACAAAATATCCTGTTTTAAATTTATTTTTCTGTTGATTTTTACAGATATGAGTGCCTCCTACAGAGTAGTCATTAAAAGGTTTATACAAGCCTCAGGATTAATGTACTAGCCTCAACAACGTTTTGTTAAACAATAATTGCCCACTTTATGTAAGCAATTACATGCGGTGGCTAGGAAGCGATTCTGATCTATGCACGTCGCTTGTGCGCTGGCGACCTTATAAGATGGCTGCTCGATTTAAAAAGGAACACAGCCTGTGTGCAAAGGAAATTCTGAAAATCTAGGAGCAGCCCTTGGATTGTTTGCTGCCACTGCTTCTAGGCAACAGGCAAGGGATGTTTACAGCCTGGGCTCTCCCCTGCCCCCACCTCTGCCAGCTTTTCATCCACTGCGGCTGCTGCTCTTGATAGAAGGACCAGGCCCAGGGCCTGATGGGGCCCCTCCTCCCTCCTCAGCAGCAGATTCCTGAAGCCTAGCTGTTAAGGCTCATCTTGCTAATCACCCCCTTTACCACTGCTCCGCTCCAGGTGGACAACGTTAATGTCATGTTCGGAAAAGACCGTGCTGCAGAGAGGAGAGGATTTGATTTTTCATTTCACCTGTGAGAGACACAGCATCAGAGAGAGGCACCTCCTTAGCCTTGGTGCTTGACTCTTTGACCCTCCTCTGCCTCTGCTTTGGGTAAGAGAGGCCGGATTCTCCAGATGAGAATAGACCCCAGAATAGACACTCTTGACCCAGCTTCACAAAAACAGTTTCTTCAAGGGATGCTTGCATTTTGTAGTTTGATAAATGAAGAGAAAAGAACAGGATTGCAATTTACTTTCTGAAAGCATGTGACCTTCATCTGCTTAAGAAAGGGAGGGACAAATATTTCAAGAAAACAACAATAGTAGAATGTCAGCTTCTAATGTTGACTTATTTTGGGCCTTGAGAAATAAGCTTTAATTATCTTTTTATCAAATGGAAAGCAGAAGGGAGATAATTGAAAAGGCAAGGAAAGACTCATAAGGGAATTAAGGAAAATAAAAATGGAGAACAGGGACTGTGAGGCCGAGGTCACCATTATAGTGAAACGTCTTCACCTTGACGCCATGCCCTCCAGAGGGAGCTCAGCCTGAGCCAGGAGCATGGCTCCTCAATTGTGCACCTGATAACTCTGCGCAGGTCGAGAGCAGATCTTCAGGACGGTTGCCAAGGGCCTTAATTTGTCTACGTGATGAGAGGGTGGATGAGCTCACAGATTCGCTGGCTTTCTCAGGTGAACAACTGACTCAGTTAGATGAGGACGTCTTATTGCTTGTGTATTAGGAACTCAGACTTTGGACTATGATGCCGTGTTCTGCACCTTGGCTCTGTTACTTTTCTGCAAGTCTTCATCAGTACATTATAGATAATATCCCAGTAGGCCATTATAATGATTTAATAAGATAATCCGCACAAATCACTTAGAACTCAGCTTTGAACACAATAAACACTTGAGAAATGTTGTCTATCTTCATTAATAACATTTTTATGAATTAAAGGAAAGTATGACAGCTCAAATCTTTATGTTATTTGCTATTATAATTATCAAGAAAATTTGTTAGTAAATTCTATACTTGAACCAAATTATACTCATCAAAATTAGAAGAAAACTCAATCTGAAAGCTACATTGAAAATGGGAAATAAAATAAAATATAAGTTGAACTTCACATCTACTGACATCTAGGTACTTTGTAAGATCAGGCTGGCAACATTGTTTTTGAAATTTTTACTTTGTTTTTTTTTTCTTTTATTTTTAAACTTTTAAAATTGTATTAATTTTAATAAGAAAGAAATGACAATGAGACAGTTTCAAAGTACATCAGTAGGACAGCCACATGATGAATACAATGCATATTGTTATCTTCATAGTAGTTGTTCACAGTAAAAGATACACACCAGAAAGTTAGAGAAAAAGAAGGGATACAAAGATAGCCAATATTTTGGCCCTAGCCCTGCTAGGTTAGTGAGGATTCAGGACATAAGAGAATCTGTACTGTAACATCCTATAACTCAGTGTTGTTCCAAGTTTTCTGTTCAAGGAGATTATGTGGCCACAGAGGAAAGGGATCAGTGATGTATAATGTGCCTAAGGAGAGTCAACTACAGAGAAAAGATTCTCTCAGGCTTTCATAGAGAGCAAACTGGTCAAGGATTGCCCATGATTCATCCAGATGGTTGACACTGACAATAGTTCTATAAAGTACTGTACATTGTCTCAAGATAAATTCTGAGGGGATTTGACTGACCTTGTCAGACACAAAGTTACATTTTTTTGTGATATGGGTCTTGCTTCAACTTGATCTTAACCATCCAACAGAAAAGTTTAACCACTATGTGTAAAAAGTAAAGCCAGATTAATATACTGATCTATAAACTTTTTACTTTAAAGAAAGCAAAAAGCAACATAAACAATACAGAATTTTAAAAAATGAGAGTAATTATGGAATCCACACCTTTCACAACACTATCCAAAAACTGAAATACTTAGAAATCAGTCTGACAAAGGAACTGAAAGATCTAGATAGTACCTTTCAGTACTCTGAAAAGAGCCCAAAGAGGATTTGGAAAATGGAAAGATATTCCTTATTAATGGTAGGAAGAACCAACATTGTGAAAATGGCAATGCTCCCAAAATTGGTTGCAGATACAATGTAATCCCTATTAAAATACCATTTGTATACCTCAGAGATCTAGAGGAAACATTCCTAAAATTCATCTGGAGTCAGAAGAGACCTAGAATAGCACTACTATTCAATATTTGCAATTTCTTCTTTCTTGTAAAGAATACGGATGACTGACATTTTTTAGTGCAAGAAACATTAATGAATATGATTAAACCTGATGCTCAATTTACCCTCAGAACACAAAAGACACTTCCCTTATTTTTCATGGTAGGAATTTGGTTCACAAAGGTTAAATCATTTTTGTGATTTCCCTAGCTATTAAGTCACAGAGCTGAAGATATCCATGTCTTCTGATTTTAAATCCTGCTATTTTCTTTCTATGTCCTTGTGGTTTTATTCATGGGTGGTGGGATGTTGTGTGTGGTGCAGATTAAAAGCAGATTAACAGGACATATGAGACAGACAACATAAAGTAAATGTGTAGAATAACAAATTACCAAGCTTCCTATCCCACAGAGCAAGGAGCATGCTTCTGAAAGAAGACAACAGCCTGACATGAAGTGTCTGGCATCAGAGTCCAGTGTTATTTAGAGACGCCTCAGGAAAAGGCATCTGCACCATGATTCACCCACCAGTCTAGGTACAAATGCAACTGCCTTTCTCAACCACTGATTGCTTCTTCTGCCTGAATTTCTCTCATGTTTCAAGGATTTCCTTGTGCTTTTTCAGATAAAACTAAGTGAGAGTCTGGCTGGAAGATTTGGATTATTATGCTCTAAATACAGTCTTTGAAGAAGGGTGTCAGTCAGAGACATCCTTAAACACCTGCACTTCAGAACCCATCTTAGACACAATTCCATTTAATTTTAGAGCATTGATTTTAATCTATAGATTGTTTGACATAGGCCTTTGTTACCTTAGAGCTCAGCTCTTTTTCTTTATACTCTCATAGCAAATGCGAATCGGGAGGACGCATTTGGTTATAATTTTTCACTGTCACATACACTTGTGTGTGTGTGTGTGACAGAGAAAGAGAGAGAGAGAGGCAGAGAGAGAGAGAGAGAGCTTATCCTATACTCTCTGTCATTTAAACTCATTGCTTCTTGAAATATATTTAAGGTGGAGAAGCCCTAGAGTATGAAAACAGTGATCTGCTGCATACATGTGACCATTTGGAACAGAAATCCAGCCCAGGGTGGAGGCTTCAGGAAAAGAGATCAGCAAGGGTTTTACCCACCTCTCTCTGAAGGCCTTTAAGGAGTGGGAAATCCAGGTGTTTATAAGCATGCCTATTCCAAAAGGTGCTGAAGATCAGGTAAAATATGTATTGCCCTGTCTTGAAGCAGAAGATCATTGTCTCCTGATTCTGAAATGAAAGACTTGTATGAGTAGATTAGTAAATATCATACCTGGAACAAAGCAAAAATGGTCCTCATGAGGATGGAAGTACTGAGACAGAGGCAGGAGTGAGTGATACCTGGATTGTAGGAAAAAGAAGTAGCCATGGGGGACAGTCAAGAGCTCAGCAGGAAAGAATCACATGGGCTCCTCTGAAAGCAGTGGCATTATAGGACATGGGGAAATAAATGAGGCGGGTCCATGGAAACTAATAATGCAGAAACCAGGAGGATTCTGAGGTCTTTAGGATAGTTTTCAAAGAATCTTGAATTTTTATGACTCACAGTCCCACTGTGCAGCTCTAGAATTTGCTAACATCATTTTATGTTAATTTGTCAACTTTGTAACACATTGTCCTAGAAGAACTTGCCAGAATGCAATGCCAAACTGTTTGGGACACTATCTCACTACTGAAAAATTAGTCCACTGGGATTATTCTTGGAACTACTGCACCTTGTTTTAGTGTGTGTGTGTGTGTGTGTGTGTGTGTGTGTGTGTGTGTGTATTTTATTGGGTGAGAAAAAATTTCACATTAACATCTCCAGAAGCCAGGCCACACTGCATGCCATTGACTGATTGAAACCCGAGATTTAATCTCCAGTGAGACCGCATGCATTAAAGGAACAGAGCTACAGGCTGTGAGCACTATGTTATAACAGTGGGGCTAAAGGAAAAATACATTTTGAATGGTGAGACGCTTGGCCACTCCTCCCTTGAATCTAAGAATAGCAGTATCTGGCTTCCCATCTTTCAAATAAGACAGTGGGCACTAAAGCATTCCTTTAGTAGAAAGTGCCCCAGAGGTGCTTAACTTTTCAAGGTCTCACATGAGATGGCACAGTCTGATAACTACCCACACCAAAAGATCAATAAGGGAGCCCATCTGTGGGTGCAGAGCCACCCATGCACCTCCAACTTCCTGTGAGTGAATGAGAAAAAGCCCAGAAACTGGAGGGAGGAGGTCGTCACATAGATGCTTCAGCACAAGTAAACAAACAATGAAGGAAACTTGATAGAAGTATACAGAATTCAAAGGGCAGAAGAGAAGAATGTATCTTCAGATAAACAAGGTTGTCTGCAACCTTGAAACAGCAAGAAGAGACTACAGAAAGAAGAGAATATAAGCATGTGACTTCAGAAACGATAGCAGGAGCGAAGCGTTCACTTGAAACGAATTAAGTTGAGATGTCCCCCAAGTTTAAGAAAAGAGAAAAAATAGAAGATGATGAAATTATGAGCTCAGCGCAGAAGGTCAATGGTCAATGGTTGTGTAAAATAGATTTTTAATAAGGGATAACAGGGCCGGCGAGATGGTTCTGTGGTCTAAGGCACATCCTTAGGAAAGTTTAGGCAACTGCAGAGACCACGGTTCAATCCCCGGCACCACATGCTGCACCAGCTTCACCCCCAGGGCAGGTGGAGGCAGCCATAACAAAAATAAATAAATAAATTAAATAATGGGATAACAAAAAGTGGTGAAGAGAAAATGATCAAATAAATGTTGTACAAATCTTTGCAGAGTTTAAAGAGACTTCTATGATTGAATGAGATTCTCAACCTCAGCTCAGCACATATTCAGCTCAAAAGATGATTCTAAAGTTGGATGAAGAAAAAAACAAACAAATAAACAAACAAGGAATCAAAGCAGCACTCAACTTCCAAAATTAGCTCTGAGAATTAGAAACAAATATAAATACCTTCAGACTTCTTGGAAGAAATCACTCAAGAGAATATGAAGGATTCTTGTGAATGTAATAGAACAAAAATGTGATAAAATAGCACCAGCCCAGCAAAGTCTCTAGGAATCTGACTTTTACTGATTTTTCCCAAGCACTTACTCTGCATCTAGGTTCACAAAGGAAGGGCATAAATGAGCCAGGAGGCAGATCTAGTGTCTCCTAGGAACTAGGAACCCTTCATGGTGGAATAGTAGGTAGAGAGTTGAAAACAGTAAGAAACCAAAATCAAGAAAGTCAATGTGGCCATACTGTATTATACAAACTGTGATGATACTTACATAGTTCTAAAATTCAATGTTAATTCAACAAAGATTTTTATATAGCAACAAGGTTGTCAGGAGGTGAGTATATGTGAGTGTCTGTGTATGCGTATGTGAAAGAGAGAAAAAGATATATGCAAGGGGGCTGGCCAGATACCTCAGCGGATTAAAGTGCCTGCTTAGTCAGGACTAGGGTTTGCTTCCCAGCATGCACTGTTGGCCCCACTCCCTGAGCACACGGAGATGGTAACTGAGACTGGGCGTGGTAGTGCGCACCTGTAATTGCAGCACTTGGGAGGCTGAAAATAGGAGGATCACTACAAGTCTAATCTGTGTAGTGAGACCCTGCTGTAGACTCTGTAGACCCTGTGATAAATAAGTTTTAAAAAGATATATGCATAAGAGAAGTACTGAAAGAAATATAATCAAGATACATTTACATTTTCCAAAGTAAAAAATCAATAGCAAATATAGAAAACCAAAGAATCAGGAACCTTCTTAATGTATATTTGGGAAGGTAGAACAAAAGTTAAAATAATTGCAAACAACCACTCTAATTAAATAATTGTAAAACTAGTTTTATTTATTTATTTATTTAATTTTGTATTTGTTTTAAACAAGACACAATCACTTGTCTCCTATGCTTATGAATGTGTTGGTGGGAAGTTAGAAGCATACAATTTATGTCCTGCTAACATGAACAGTGCCAAAAGTCAGGAACAGGAGCAACATGCAAATCTAGCTAATCCTTACTGTGGAACTAGGAATGGTTCCAGAATGCTTTTAGAACAAGGTAAGCGATGTTAATACACATCTGTAAAGTATGTCACACATGGAAGCACTTGGTTGAATATTCACAGATACACTGGGATGTGGAAAGTGATCAAAGGAATAAAAAGTAATACGAAAAGGTCATGAATATTATAAAATAGTCATAATGGTTTCATAAAACTTGACTGATGCAATTTGCCTAAAGAGAAAAAAATTAAAATTATTAGTAGATGATTGCAAATCAAAGTATCTGAGGTTTGATAGAGAATAATAATTGAGAAAATGTTGTTTTTATAAATAATTTACTGCTAGTTCTATATTATCATACCTAATTTTTTAAATGCATTTAGAACAGGGGGTCCAGGGTCTATGGGGTCTCACCATGTAGATCAGACTCATAGTGATCCTTCTGTTTTCAGCCTTCCAAGGTGCTGAGATTACAAGCACACGCCACCACACCCAGTCTCAATCCCTGTCTCAGCCCTCCTGGAGGGTGGGACCAGCATGGTATGCTGGAGATCAAAAGTCGACCTTTGTGCTGTGCTGAAGCAGGTGCTTTAGTCCACTATCATACCTAATTCTTGATATCTGTGGAATCTATGTTTACAACAAACATACCAAAGAGTCTATGTATCAATTTACAAAAAAAAATGAGATGTAGAAACCAGGTATATAATTTACAAGAAAAGAAGATTATCAATTTACACATTTGATCTTGTGGACAATTTGTACAAAGCAAGTTTCCCATGTTTTGAATATATTTGTAGTAACTACATGTTGAGGATTACACGGTGACATTTCACTGTAGGTACATCATAGGAAGTGATCAATTAAGGGTAACTGGCATTGCTTAGCACCTTGCATGTGCATCCTTTCCTTTTTCTCAGTAAATTTCAAAAACTGCCTTCCTTAACTATTTTGAAATATTCAGTAAATTGTCTCCACATAACAATTCAATGAATTATTCCACTCTGTCTCATGACATTAGAATTCATTCTTCATATCCAACCACACAACTGCAATAACCATGACCACTCCAGCTGTCTCTGCACTGATCACACACCCATGACCCATCACCTCCAGTTGTGCTAAACCAATCAGAAGATTGGTCCTGTATCACATACCCATGACCCAGTTATCCCCAAAGCCCCCACTAGGAGCTTGTGAGGCTTTGGGAAGACATCTCAGCAGAAGCCCTAGCAGGTAGGTACTTTGCTTCCATATATTGACTGTTGTGAACAGCATCACAAGGATGAGCTATAGCTATTTCTTTGGCACACTGTTTTTTTTTTCCCCATTTGTTTTTCCTTACTGGTGAAGTCAAGTTTGTGTAAGTAGCATATATTTAATTTTTCAAAAAAAAAAATCCATTGAGCCAGTCTGTATCTTTTGATTCCAGAATTTGATCCATTATGTTGAACATGGTTGGTCTTTTTTAATACGGTCTCTTTACGTTGCCCAGGCTGGATTTGGACTTGGGGCACTCTTTTTTCAGCCTTCTAATTTTGCTGGGATTAGCAGCATGAGCCTCCAGGCCCAGGTAATATTATCATTAGTAAGTAGACCTACTCTTGTGTTAATATTCTCTTGTTTTGTACATTATTTGCTTTTCTTGTTAATTTTTGTTTTGGTGGGTTTTAAGATGACAGAAGTCAATCTTCTCTTCCGCCTCTCCATCTCTGTATCTCTCTGTCTTTCTGTCTCTCTCCTACCCAGTAGCATAAATAATTTCTTGTGTTTTCATGATGACGTGGTAGTCACCCTTGTACAGTTACTATAAGATCCCCTTATGTAATTTTGTAGGGCTAGTTGAAGGTGATGAATTCCTAGATTTTGTTCCACTCTTTAGATATTTTTGAAGGATACTTTTACTAGGCATAACATGTTTGATCAGCACTTTTTGTTTGTTTTAAAACTCTGAATATATCATCTAATCTCTTTAGCATATAGAGCTTCTTTTATATAAAGTCAATTGTCAGTCTGAAGATTCCCTTAGAAATCTTAACACTTTTAAGATTTTCCCTAAGAAAACTTAATACTTTTCTCTTACTCTTTTTAGATTTTTCTTTGTTATTTACTTTTAATAATTCGAATACAATATGCTTTAAAGAGTGTCTTAGTTACTTTTTACTCATTACTGGGACAAATACCCGATGCTCAAAATGAAGGGAGCAAAGGTTTATTTAGCTCACAGTTTGTGGAGGTTTCAGTCCATATTCAACTGGCCCAAGGCTGAGTGGAACAGGGCAGAGAGCATCCAGTTCATGGTGGCAGAACAGCAACAAAATGGTGGCAGAGGTAGCCAACCAAACCGGGCAGCAGAAAGCAGCAGCTACAGCTCTAGTCTGTCTATCTGTCTCTCTTTATATTCCACTGAAGCTCTCCACCTCAGCCTCCACCTTAGGCTACACCCATAATCCCAGAAGTACTTAGACCCATAATACTATCAGTACTAAAACTCATAATCCCAGGGATCATGGATCAAGTCTCTGTTATGGTTTATGTCTAGTTGTCCCCCCAAAGCCTCATGGAGTCATTGGGCGGGGACTGCTAGAGTTTGAGACTTGATCCTTGATCCCTGGGATTATGGGTTTTAGTACTGATGGGATTATGAGTGGAAGTACTTCTGGGATTATGGGTGTAGCCTATGGCGGGGGCTAAGGCGGAGAGCCTGAATGTAACATAAAGAGAGACAGACAGACAGACTGTAGCTCTGGCTGGTGCTGTTGCTCTGCTACCGTGTTTGGCTGGCTACCTCTGCCACCATTTTGTTGCTGTTCCGCCGCCATGAACTGGATGCTCTCTGCTCTGCTCCTCTCAGCCTTGGGCCAGCCGAACATGGACTGAAACCTCCAGTAACTGTGAGCTAAATAAACCTTTCCTTCCTTCATTTTGAG
>PVJA010007444.1:0-30340 GCA_004027025.1 Myocastor coypus | reverse complement strand
TCTCCAACTCTAGAAGTCCCTGTCCCCTGACTCATAAAGCTTTGGGGGGACAACTAGACATAAACCATAACAAAGAGCATTTTTTTGGTTAACTTTAAGAAACTCATTTGAGATTCATGAGTTTGTATTTTCAAGATTTGGAAAATTTTCAGTAATATTTTGTTGAAAGACTTTTTCATACCTTTCCATTTCTCTTCTTCTGGGTCACTCATAATGTTAATATTTCTTGTTTGATGATGCTATATAAAGTTCAAGAGTTTTCTTCATTCTTTTTTCATTTTTTCCCTTCCCTTTTTTCTTTTTCTTCTCCTCCTTGTCTTACTCCTCTTCCTCCTCATTTTCCTTTTCTTCTTCGTCTTCCTCCTCCCCTCTTGTATTTTTTTTAATCTGAGTCATTTCAAATGTCCTGTCCTCAATTTCAGAAATTCTTTTGTGTGTTTGTTCAGTTCTCTTTTATTATTACTTTTATTGTTTATGTATTTGGTATAGAGTCTCATCCTGCAGTTTGTACTCAATGATCCTCCTGTTTTCAGCCTCCCCAGAGCTTGGATTACAGGTGTGCACCACCACACCCAAACTCAGCATGTGCAGAGACTGGGCCGGCATAGCATGTGGTGTGGGGGATCAAACCTAGGTCTCTGTGCTTACCTAAGCAGAACATTAGTCCACTGAGCTGTCTTGCTGGCCTTGCTGGTTCAGTGGTTAAAATTCTCAGGGCTTTTGTCTGTTCTCTTTATTTTATTTTTTTGAATTTTTCAGCTCTGAGATTTTTTGATTGGTTCTTTTTAAACAATTTGTTTCTTTTTTAAAAAAAATCTTATTCACAAGAGTAAATTGTCATTCTAATTTCAATGAATTGTTCTATAGCCTTAAAATGTTTCTTCTGACATTTTTGTTAGGCAACTCAGTGATTTGTTTGGGGCCTGTTGTTGGAGAGTTATTGTGTTCCTTTTGTCCTTTTTGTTTCTTTTTCATTTTTTCTTCTTGTGTTCCTACATTAGAAGTTGTGCATCTAGTGTGTCCAGTGTAACACCAACTGTGGAGCTGTCTTTTGTTGAAGACTGCTTCCTAGAATTCAATCCTGCTGAGTTGGCAGATGGGACACACTGGTTTGGGTCCTAGCTGGGCACATGGGTGCAGTGTCTCGGTGACTTCTTCTCTGGAAATCCAGGTTAGTGATGTGCATAGCAGTGGCCTGAGCTGAGGAGACTGTGGCTTGTACCACCGGCTGATATGTAGCTTCCTTAGATGGGGCTGGCTTGGGGGTGCATGCTACTGTGACTGAGGGGTGCCTATAATTTTCCAAAGGCTGTGAGTATGTGGTAGAAACATCCCACGGGCCTAGATGAGGTGGCACTGCCTGTGTGGCAGCATGGTGGGTTTCATGTCTGTGTCTTAGGGCTACGTGGCAGCTGGGCTACCTTTGTGGTCCCAGACAGGTGCTATCACGTTCCAAGGCTGCGTGGGCAGTTCAGTTGCGCCTCTGGATTCACTTGGTCAGGCTGGTCTGACTCATTACTTTTTGAGGATGGCGACTCTCTTCTTAAGCGGAACGTCTAACAGTACTTTTAAGGTGACAGAATGAGTGGGGCTGCCTGGTTGTATCCTGGAGGGTATAGATCAGGTTGTCCTCTCAGCAAAGGATATTTTGCCACTGCCTGTAGTTATGGCTTGGGGGCCGGGCTACACCTTTTCCCCAGATCTCTGTGCCAGGTGCTCTTGGGGGAACTGCCTGGGTATTCTGTGAGGAAGAGGGTAGGGGCATGTCACTGCGGGGTTGATTCCTGGGACAGATAGACAGTGGGCAGGTCTCCCAGGGGCTCATAATTGCATTGGTGGAGCCTCTGAGGGCTAGCTGACTGCTTCAGGAAGGTTGTCAGGGTGATTTGCAGGAGGAGGCCGTGATGAGGTGGGCACAGTGGCTGGTCTCTTTGCTGCTCTCCTCACTGAAGAGCACAGTACTCAACACCCACAACATAAAGGACTTCATTCTGGCTCATGTTTCAGTCCATGGTCAGCCAACATTGAAAAACCAGGGGCAATTGAGAAAATTCTGCTCCCATCATGTGTCCAGGAAGTGAATCAAGGCTAGGGTTAGGGTTAGGGTTTTATGGTTAGTGGGTTAGGGTTAGGGGGTTAGAGTTATGGTTAGGGTTGGTGTTGGTGTTGGGTTTAAGGTTAGGGTTAGGTTAGGTTAGGCTAGGGTTAGGGTTAGAGTTGGGTTAGGGTTAGTGGTTAGAGTTAGGGTTAGGGGTTAGGGTAGGGTAAGAGTTAGGGTTAGGTTTAGGCTTAGTTTACGGTTAGTGTTAGGGTTAGGGTTAGTAGTAGTGAGTTAGGATTAGAGAATTAGGGTTAGAGGGTTAGGGTTTGGGTTAGGGTTATGGTTAAGATCAGGCTTAGAGTCATGGTTAGCATTAGGCTAGAGTTAGGGTTAGGGTTAGAGTAAGGGTTAGGGTTGGGTAAGCATTATGGTTAAGGTTAGGGATTAGGGTTAGGGCTAGGGTTGGGGTTGGTGTTAGGGTTAGGGTTAGGTTGAGGGTTGGGTTAGGGTTAGGGTTAGAATTAGGCTTTAGGTTTAGGGATAGGCTTAGCGATAGCATTAGACGGTTAGAGGGTCAGGGTTAGTATTTAGTGTTAGTGTTAGGCGTTAGAATTACGGTTACTGTTAGGGTCGGAATTAGGGTTAGTGTTAGGGATAGGTTAGGTTAGTGTTAGGTTAGGGTTATTGTTAGAAGGTTAAGGAGTTACGGTTAGTGTTAGCATTAGTGAGTAGGGTTAGGGTTAGGGTTAGGGCTAGGTTTAGAGTTAGATTTATGTTTGGTTTACGGTTAGGGTGAATGTTACTTGGTAGGGTTAGGGATAGGGTTAGGTTTAGGGTTAGGTTTTGGCTAGGGTTAGGGTTAGAGTTAGAGTTAGGGTTACGGTTGGGTAAGGGTTAGGGTTACGTTGGGGATTAGAGTTAGGGTTAGGGTTAGGGTAGTGTTGGGTTAGGATTACAGTTAGGGTTAGGGGTAAGTTTCGAGGTAGGCTAGGGTTAGGGATACTGTTAGAGTTAGAGTTAGAATCCGGTCTGGTTAGGTTTAGTGTTAGGGTTAACATTGGGGTTAGGGTAAGGGTTAGGGTTAGGGTGAGGGTTGGGTTAGGGTTAGGGTTTGAGTTAGGTTTTAGAGTTAAGTTTAGGGTTAGCGTTAGGGTTAGAGAATTTGGGTTAGTGTTATGGTTAGAGTTATGGTTAGAGGTTAGGGTTAGGGTTGGGGTTAAGGTTACGGTTAGGGTTAACATTAGAGTTACAAAGTTAGGTTTAGATGGCCAGGGTTAGGGTTAAGTTTAGGGTTAGGCTAGGGTTAGGTTTAAGATTAGGGTTAGTGTTACAGATAGGTAACGATTAGGGCTAAATTTAGGGATTAGAATTAGGGTTAGGGTTGGGGTTAGGATTAGTGTTAGAGTTGGGTTATTGTTAGGGTAGTGTTAGGTTACGGTTACTGTTAGCGTTAAGGTTTACAGTTAGGGTTATAATTCGTGTTAGAGGGTTATTTTTGAGGCTATTGTTAGGATTAGTGTTAGGGTTAGACTGTAGTTAGGATTAGAGTTAGAGTTAGGGTTGGGGTTTGGGTGGGGGTTGGCGTTGGGGTTCGGGGTTAGGGTTAGAATCAGAATTACAGTTGTTATTAGGGTAACCCTAAACTAACAATAAACTTAAACATAACCCTTACCCTGCCCTAACACGTGACACCAACTATAGCCTCCCACCCTAACCCTAACACTAACCCTTATGCAACTCTAAACCTAACTCTCACCCTAACCCTAACTCTAAACCTACCACATTAACTTTCACCCTAACAGTAGCCCTCTAACCCTAACCATAAACCTAGGCCTAACACCTACTCTAACCGAAACCCTAACCATTACCCCGAAACCCAACGCCAACCCCAACCAAAACCCCAACCCTAACCCTAACCCACTAGCCCTCTAACGTTTTAACTATAACCCTAAACCCAAGACTATCCCAATCCTAACAATAACCCTAACCCTAACTTCAATCCTAACCCTAACCCCAACACAAACCCTAACCCTAACCATAACCCTAACACCAACCCTTACACAACTCTAACTGTAACTCTAACCCTAACTTAACCCCAATCCTAACATAAACTAACCCTAACCCTCTAACCTTCTAACCCTATCGCTAACCCTAACCCTAACCCTAAACCCTAATTCTAACCCTGACCTTACCCAATCTTCGTACTAATCCTAACCCTAACCCTAACACCAACCCTAACCCTAGCCTTAAGCCTAATCCATAACCTTAACCCGAATGCTAATCCAACCCAAAAGCTAAATCTAACACTAACCATAACCCTAGCCTAAAAATAAACGTAACCCTAACACTGACTCTAATTGTAATTCTAAGCTTAATAGTAACCCTAACCCTAACCCTCCAACCTAACCCCCTAATCATAACCCACTAAACCTAACCTTAACGCTAAGGCTGACCCTAAACTAACACTAAACCTAAACATAAAACTTACCCGACCCTAACCCATAACCCTAACACTAACCACTAACCCTAACCCTAACACTAACCCTTACCCAACTCTAACCCTAAGTCTCAGCCTAACCCTAACTCTAAACCTAGCACAATGTTAACCTTCACCCTAACCGTAGCCCTCTAAAGCTAAGCCTCTCAGTTGAATCTTAACTCTAACCCTAACCCTACACCCAAAACCTAAACCTAATCCTAACCCTAACCCTAAGGTAACACTAACTCTAACACTAAACCTAACCTTCACCACTTACCCTAACCCTCACAGTACCCCCAACCCTAACCCTAACACTGACCCTATCCTCTAACCCTAACCCTAACACTAACCCCCACCCTAGCACTCATCCTTTAGCCCTAATGCTAAACCTAAACTTAATCCTAAACCTAACTCTATCCATGAGTCTTACGCAAACCTCACCCTAAACCTAATCCTAACCCTAACCATAGCCCCAATGCTAAACCTAACCCTAATCCTAATCCATAACCTTGACATCAATGCTTAAACAATCCTAACCCTAACTCTGACCATAACCCTAAAACTAACCTAACCCTAGCCCTAAACCTAGCTCTAACCCCAACTCTAACCCAAACCCTAACACTAACCCACTAACCCAATAACACTCTAACTCTAACCCTAATCCCAAGCCTACTCCGATCCTAACCCTAACCCAACCGTCACACTAACCCTAAACCTAACCCCAACACAAACGCTAATCTTAACCATAACCCTTATCCAACTCTAAACCCAAACCTATCCCTAAACCTAGCCTAACCCTAACCCTAACCTTAGTCCTCTGGCCCTAAATCTCTAAGCAGAATACTAACTCTAAACTTAGCCCTAAACCCTAAACCGAACACTAACCCTAACCCTCACACTAACCCTAACACTAATCCTAACACCAAATCAAGCCCTAACCTTAACCGCAACCCTTAGCCAACTCTAAACCTAACACTAAACCTAGCCTAACCCTAAGACTATCCCTAGCCATCTAACCTTAACCCATATGCCGAATCCTAACTCTAAACCTAACTCTAAAACCTAAACTGAACCCTAACCCTAACCCAACTCTAAAACTAACCCTAACCATAACCCCAACTCTAATCCCACCCCTAACCATAACCCTAAATCCTAACCAGAAACTTAACCCTACCCTAACGCCTAAGCCTAACCACTAACTCTAAACCTGACCCTAACTCCCTAACCCCAAACTCCTAAATCGAACCGCCTAAGCCTAATCCATTAAGCCTAACCATACCATACCTTAAACCTAAAGGTAACCATAACCCTCTAACTCAGTAGCCTTTAAACCTCTGATTCTAATGCAATCCCTAACCCTACACTAAACCTTAAATGAACCCTAGCCCTCTGAACTTCTAACACTAAGGCTAACCCTAACCCTAACACCCTAACCCAATAACAATAACCCCCAAAGTCTAACCCTAAGCCTAGCCTTAATCACAACCCCAACCTTAACCCTAACCCAACTCTAATCTACAGCACTAACACTACACCTCACCCAACTCTAACAGTAACTCTAACCCAAATGCTAACACTAGCCTAAACCTAAACTTAAAACTAACCCTGGCCTTCTAAATCTAACCCACTAAGCCTCAACCTAAACCTAACCCTAACCTAACCTAACCCAACCCTAACCCTAAACCTAACCCTAACGCAAACCCTAACTGTAATCACAGCCCTAACCATAACCCTAACTCCTAACACTAACTCAAACATTAGCCCTAAGTCTACACTAAACATAACCCTAACCCTAACGCTTCCCTAACACCCAACCCTAAACACTAACTCTAAACCTAACCCTAACTCCCTAACCCTAACCCCATAACTCTAACCCTCTAAGCCTAACCCCCTAAGCCTAAGCCTCATCCTACCCTACCTTAAAGCTAACCCTAATCCTCTAACCTACTAACCCTTAAAATTCTAACTCTATTGCAAACCCTAACCCTACACTAACCCTGACACAAACTCTAACCCTCTGAATTTCTAACGCTAATGGTAACACTAACCCTAACACCCTAATCCTAACCCACTGACAATAACCCCCTAACCCAACCCTAACCCTAACACTAACCCTAACCTTAGACCTAACCCTAACCCTAACCATAACCCTAGCCCTAACCCTAACCCTAATCCTAACCCTAGCCCAACGATAACCTTAACCCTAACCCTGGCCTTCTAAATCTAACCCTTTAAACCTAACTCTAACCCTAACACCAACGCTACCCATTACCCTAACCCTAATGCATAATCTCAACACTAATGCTTACAAAACCTCAAACCTAACTCTAACCCTAATCCTAAATGTAGCCCTAACCCGAGCCCTAACCCTAATGCTAACCCTAACGCTGAACACAAAGGCTAACCCCAACCCAAACTATAAAAATAACCCTAACCCCAACCCACTAACCCACTAACACTCTAACTCTAACCCTAATGCCCAGCCTGCTCAAATTCTAACCCTAACCCTAACCCAACCCTCTCACTAACTCTAACATTAGCCACAAACCAATCCCTAAAACTAACAGCCATGCTTACCCAACTCTAACCCTAACCCTAACCCTATACCTAACCTAATCCTAACCCTAACCAACCTGCCTAACCCTAAACCTCTAAGCCGAATCCTAACTCTAAACCTAACTCTAAATATTAAACCGAACCCTAACCATAACCCAACCCTAATACAAAACCTAAACCTAACCCTAACTCTTAACCCTAACCTGAACCCTACCCCTAAGCCAACCCTAAACATAACACTAACCCTAACCCCTAACCCTAACCACTAACTCTAAACCTAACCCTAACTCCCCAACACTAACCGACTAAATCGAACCCCCTAAGCCTAAGCCCCTAAGCCTAAGCCTAACCCTACCCTATCTTAAACCTAAACCTAACCCTCTAACCCACTAGCCCTTAAACCTCTAACGCTAACTCAAACCCTGATCCTTTACCAACCCTAAAACTAACTTTAATCCTCAGACTTTCTAAACCAAATGCTAACCCTAACCTTAGCACCCTAACGCTAACACACTAACGATAACCCCCTAACACTAACCCTAACCCTAACTCCAATCCTAATCCCAATCGCAACACTAATCCACAGCCCTAACCCTAAGCCTTAGTCAACTCTAACCGTAGCTCTAACCCTAATCCTAACCCTAACCTAACCATAACCTTAACCATAACCCTGGCATTCTAAATCTAAATGTCTAAGCCTAACCCTAACCCTAACCCTAACCATAAGCCTAACCCTAACCCTAAACTGTAACACTAAACATAACCCTCACCCCAACCTCACATTAAAGCTAACCTCTAACCCTAAAGCTAATGATAACCCTAACATTAACCCTAAACCCTAACCCTAACCGTAACCCTAACCCAACACTCAACTTAAACCTAACCCTAACCTAAACCCACTAACCCTAGCCCTAACCCTAGCCAAAACGCAAAACCTAACCCTAACCCCAACCCTAACCATAACCATAACCCCAATCTAAATCTAACTCTAACCCTAACCCTAGCCAATAACCTTCACGCTAACCCTAACCCTAACCCTATCCCAATATAAGCCTAATCTTAAACATAACCCCAACAGCAACACCAAACTGAACGCTAAACCTCATCCTAACCCTACCCCCAACCTTTACCCTAAACTAACAACTAACGCTAGCCAAAAGCACTAACCCTAACCCTAATCCTCACTCTAACCCTAACAATAATCCTAAACCGTAACAATCACCCTAACACTAACCCTCTAACCCTCTAACCCTATCGCTAACCCTAACCCTAAACCCTAATTCTAAGCCTAACCCTAACCCAACACTCAACCTAACCCTAAACCTCACCCTAACTCTAACCCCAACCCTAACTCTAATCCCAACCCTAACCCTAGAGCTAACCCTAATCCTTAATCTTAACCCTAATGCTTACCCAACCCTAAACCTAACTCTAACCCTAACCCTAACCCTAGCCTAACAATAAACATAACCCTAACCCTGACTCTAACCGTAAGCTTAAGCCGTTTAACCCTAAGCCTAACCCTAACCCTCTAACCTAAACCTCTAATCATAACCCACTAAACCTAATATTAATGCTAGTGCTAACCCTAAACTAGCGCTAAATCTAAAAATAACCCTTACCCTACATTAATCCATAACCCAAACTCTAACCCCTAACCCCTAACCCTAACCACTAACCCTAACCCTCACACTAACCACAAACCTAACTCTAACCCTAACCCTAAACCTAAACCTTAATTCAAAACCTAACCAGAACCCAACCCTCACCCTAAACCTAATCCTAACACCTAACCCTAATCCTAATCACTAACCACTAACCATAACCCTAACCCTAATACCAACCCTAAAGCTAACCCAAACCCTAACCACTAACCCTAACCCTAACCCCAACCCTAAACCTAACTCTAACCAACCCCAGGTTGGGGATTAGGGTGAGGTTAGGGTCATGCTGAGGGTTAGGGTTAGGGCTATGGTTAGGGTTAAGGCATTATGGTTAGTGGGTTAGGGTTATGGTGTTAGGGTTAGGGTTAGAGTTAGGGTTGATTTTGGTGTCAGTGTTGAGTTTAAGGTTAGGGTTAGGTTAGGTTAGGTTAGGGTTAGGGTTAGGGTTAGGGTTACTGTTTGGGGTTATGCTTAGAGTTAGGGTTAGGGTTAGGGTTCAGTTAAGATAGAGTTAGCATTGGGGTTAAGGATAGGTGTTATGGTTAGGGTTAGGTTTAAGTTTGGGGTTAGAGTTAGGGTTAGGGTTAGGCTTGGGTTAGGGTTATGTTTAGGGTTAGGTTTAGGGTTAATGTTAGGGTTAGAGGATTAGATTTAGAAGGCCAGTGTTGCGGTTATGGTTAGTGTTAGGCTAGGGTTAGGATTAGGGTTAGAGTTACGGTTAGAGTTGGGTAAGGTTTAGGGTTAGGGTTGTGGTTTAGGGTTGGAATTATCGTTACATTTGGGGTTATGGTTAGGGCTAGGTTTAGGTTTGGGGTCAGGGTTAGGGTGTTATCGTTAGTGGGTTAGGGTTAGGGTGTTAAGGTAGGGTTAGCATTAGGGTTAGAAAGTCAGAGGGTTAAGGTTAGTGTTAGGTTAATGTAGGGTTAGGGTTTGCGTTAGAGTTAGATGTTTGGAGGGCTAAAGGGTTAGTTGGTTAGGTTTAGGGTTAAGGTTAGTTTTAAGGTAGGGTAGGATTAGGCTTAGGCTTGGGGGGTTAGGCTTAGAGGGTTAGAGTTAGGGGGTTAGCTTTAGGGAGTTAGGGTTAGGTTTAGTTAGTAGTTAGGGTTAGGGGTTACAGTAGGGTTAGGGTTAGGGTTATGTTTAGGGTTGACTTAGGGTTAGGGTTTGGGTTAGAGGTAGGAGTTAAGGCTATGATTAGTGCTGGGATTAGAGTTAGGGTTATGGTTAGGGTTAGGGTTAGTTTAGGCTTAGGGTTCAGGTTAGGATTTATCATTAGGTTTAGATTTAGGATTTGGCTTAGAGGTTTAGGGTTAGAGGGCTAGGGTTAGCGTCAGGCTTAGGCCATTTTTAGGGTTAGAGTTACGGTTAGGGTTAGGGTTAAAGTTAGCGTTAGAGTTGTAGAAGCTTTGTGGTTAGTGTTGGGGTTTGGGTTGCTGTTAGGGTTATGGTTAGTGTGAGTGTTGAGTGAGGTTTAGGCTTAGGATTGGAGTAGGTTTGAGGTTAGGGTTTGAATTAGAGTCTTAGAGGGTTAGTGAGTTACGGTTAGGGTTAGGGTATGGGTTGTGGTTGGCTTTGGGTTTCGGAGTTACAGTTAGGGATATGGTTAGATTTCGCATTAGGGCTATGGTTAGGCCTAGGGTTAGGCTAGTTTAAGGGTTAGGGTTAGAGTTCGAGTTAGGGTTGGGTAAGCATTAGGGTTAAGGTTACCGATTATAGCTAGCATTAGGGTTAGGGTTAGGTTTAGTGTTAGAGGTTATGGTTAGTGTTAGGGTTAGCCTTACGGTTACATTTAGAAGCAGGGTTAGTGTTACGTTTATTGTTAGGATAGGGTTGGTGTTAGGATTAGAGTGTTTTTAGGGTTAGGTAAACGTTAGCATTATGGTTAGGGATTAGGTTTAGGGCTAGGGTTAGCGTTGGCTTTAGGGTTAAGGTTAGGGTTAGGTTGAGTGTTGGATTCAGGTTAGGTTAGAATTAGGGTTTATGGTTAGTGATAAGTTTAGAGAGTTACAGTGTTAGGCTTAGGGTTATGTTTAGGGGTTAGGATTAGGGTTAGGTTGAGGGTCGGGACTAGGTAGGGTTATGGATAGGTCTAGGGCTATGGTTAGGTTTAGGTTTAGGGTTCAGGTTAGAAGCAGCAAAGCAGATGTTTCTTCCCATTATTTCTAAGTCATTTTATAGTTAGGAATTCTGTAGGCTGAATTAACCTACTCAGAGTCACACTGTGTAGCTTGCCTACCGTTTAGCCATCCACCTCTACCTTTTGCTGTTCCCCACCTTACTCTTTATCCTGTGGAAATGCCCAGTGTTGCATGGTGAGGGGACCTCTAACTCTCAGGCTGCTGTCCTGTTCCTTGAAAGGATTCTAGAATTGTGAGTCATAGGTAGGGGACAGAGATAGGCTGCTCTTCCTCCTAGATCTCCTGATCCCACCCATCGGAGATCTAGGAGGGCTTGAACCCTGGCCAGTCACTGTCCTCTGCAGGTGCACACCAGGAAGGGCCTTCTGCTGGTGGAAGAAAGGACCACCGCCCTTTGTCTTAGGACAAGCTTTCACCTGTGACTTTCTTCCTCCTATCTGTCCATTAAGGTCACTTCAATTTAAGGTTCTGGAATTATTTCTCTTATGTGAGTAGCCCAAAGGATGAGGAAGGAGCATAACAGAGGACAGAGGGTGGGATATGGGGAGGGGAAGAGGGAAGAAGAGGGGGAAATAGAGTGGGGGCAGCAAAGGGAACTGCTCTTTAAGTGGGAGGAGAAGAGGTGTGAAAGGGACTAGAATTAAGATATATCATGTACAGGTATAAATTCCCTATAATTAGTGTGCTCAATATGTACGAAAAATATCTAACAATGGAGAAAGAAAACAGGGCTGGCCAAATAGCTCAGTGGATTAAAGCACCTGCAAGAAGGGACAGGGGTCTGGGGTTCAATCCCTGGACCTGGCAGTACCTGCCCTGCCTCTGGAGCATGCTGAGACGGGTGACTGAGACTGGGTGTGGGGGCATGCACCTGAAATCCCAGCTCTTGGGATGCTGTAAACAGGCAGATCACTACAAGTCTGATCTAGTAGTGAGACCCTGAACATCCAGTACACCCTTCCCTAAAATAGAGAAAAAAAAAAGAAAGAAAACAATACTTTCTTTTAATATAATTTTACTGTGCTGGGACTTTGAGGAGGCCACAAATAATCAGATCTGCAGAATGTGAGTTGTGGCTTTTCAAGCTCACCTGAAACAAGAAACCAATTGTCTGTAAGAAGGCATTTCATAAAAATCATGGCTACTCAGCACACACACACACACACACACACATACTGCCATAGCACAACTATTGACTACAGATACTTGCTAATAGGGTTGTAAAACACAAGCATAGTTTACTTTTTGCACACATTTTAAAATTATACAAAAGAAATCAAGTTAGAAGCCAGGTATGATGTTATATGCCTGTAATCCCAGCACTTGGGAGGCTGAGGCAGGAGGATCATTGCAAGTTCGAGATGAACCTGACCTCAGGTGAGCTGAAGACCAGCCTGAACTGTATAGTAAGATTCTGTCCCAAGAAGACAAAAACAAAAAGTAAAAAACAAACAAACAAACAAAAAAGTTACGTTATCATTAATTAGATATATTTGCTATCTCGGTTGTATTTATAATATATAAAACTCTACTATTGATGTTTTTAAAATATTAGGTGTATTAGCTTTTCAACATACACTTTAAATTATACAAAATAAATCAATGATATACTTTAAAGAACTAATATCTTCATTTCTATTAGCATGTTTTGATTTTTGACCTTCAGGGATCAGTTTTCTATTTATCATAGAGCTAAAATATTTACGTTCTTCATTTTATTTTTAAATTTGATGGAGTGATTTATTGACGCTTGGAACTCACCAGCTCACTTTTATTTTTCATTTCAGTCAGGGCCTTACTAGGTCACTGGGTTACGCAAGCTAAACTTGAACTTGTGATCCTCCTCCCTCACCCTCCCAGAGTCCTGAGATGATAGCTATGAGCCACTTGTGTGTGGCTCGCACTTCTTACACAGAATAGTAGTCATAATGTCTTGGAAACTTTCATAAGATTAAAAACAACATGTGTACTAATACATGAGCAGAGCTCCTCCATCTGGGGCTTACTCAGTCAAGTTATTCCTTATCAATAATTTTAGTTGTCTCCTTACAGAGCCACATTTCCAGCTAGTGGTGGTGAGGTAACTGTGTGCTGTCACTAGGGCCCAACATCTGGAAGAGAAGCTGTGGCACAGTGGCCACATCAGAGGAGCTAAGGCTCTCTGAAACGCTTCTGAATCACTTTTTTGGGGGGTGGCAGGATTCAAACTCACGACTTTGCACCTGCCAGGCAGGCATTTGTGCCATGGAGCTATCTCCCCAGCCCTGCTTCTGAGTTAACGAGAGAGGTTGCAATTCCCTCAGGTCCTGCTGCAACGTGCAACCACACTGCCGTAGTCTCTGCAGCAGTAGAGTCCATGCTTCATTCTGTAGCTCACTACCACTTCCCTTTCCTAAAGAGAGCCCAAAGCAGAACAGCCCCAAACCTACCGCTTCAGAGAAGTAAAAACATTTACTAAAAATGCACTGGCATTTTGATGTGCAATTAAGCATGTTGCCCTTAAAAATTACTGAAATTCTTTACACTTCTCTTTGAAAGAAAAAAAAAGAAATTACATATTCCCATAGAATATGCCATGGAGAACACACACACACACACACACACACACACACGCACGCACGCACGCACACGCACACGCACGCGCGCACACACACACACACACACACACACACACACACACACACACACAGAGTAGTTGTTATTTCCGCAAGATGTAAACATTCCTTTCTTCTCACTGAAATCTTTGGCTGAGGTCTGGACTGTAGTTTCAACTCTATCTGTGGGCAGCATGCTTGAGGGGGTGTGAGTTAAAACATGAATCCCAGCCAGCGAAGCCATGGGAGAACCACAGCAGGGAGATGCTGAGCAGCGCAGATGGAGAGGGCGTGCATTCTCATCTCTTCTGCATTCCCCCAAGCGGTCTGACTTGGGAAGTTCCTTCCCCCAACCAGACCCTGAGGGCAGGGCCACATCAGGACCCAACCTGAAAGCATCCCGGGTGAGGCCCCTGGATAAGAATGGAGCCTGACAGAGCTCCAGAACGCACTGAAGATGCCAAAGACAAGGTTTCATTCCATGTAGAAAGTTACCCATCCTCAGAACAATCCTGCTAGTTTGACCTAGACGTGAGAGTCAAATTGAGGCCAGAAAACATGGTCATCTCTGACTCTTTACTTTATTACCATTTATATAAAACCTGTCGAGACCCAACAAGTTTGACAGTCTCCGCGTCAAACCAAACTATCCCTTTTCCATGTCCATTCCTCAGCCTTTCAGTCAACTACCTAAGTATTACATAATTAGCTCGTTAATTAATCCTCTGATCTTAGCATTTTCTCTTTCTACTTTCCACACTGTAATTAGACTATTACTTAAACTTTGGTTTCAACCCACTATAAGTTTGTTCTAAATCTTTAAGAAAGTAAAACTCATACTCTTTTATTAGGTATTCAACCCTTAAAACCCAATGGAGCTATGAAGAAAAATAATGTTATGTAACCAGTGAAATTTGTGTCTACTGAGCAGTGTAGGAATTGTGCTTGTACACATAATTGCATTATGTCTTATAAATGATCCATGAGTATCACAGCCATGTCAAGGGACCTGGGCATAAATGATCACTTCTATACCTTGTCCTGGAGTTAAAGGATGAATCAAAAGGAGGCTGACAAAGGACAGCAGGACAGAGACAAGCCTTGTAAAGTGACCCCAGGTCTACAGAACATCGAACTTGTGTGGGTAAAGGTCTCACTCCTGAGCATCCTAGAAGAGCAAAAGATTAAATTCTTTAGGACAGGTGAGACCCTCAGAAGGACAAAGTACTTTTTCTACCGGGAGTGTGTAATATTCCAGGACATGGATGTCACCATAGGGTTTTAGTCCATTTCTCATTGCTGTTGATGCAGATGGGACCTAAAAATTATGAAAAGAGAAATGGGAGAGAGAAAGAGAGAGAAAAAAAAAACAGTGATTCCTCCCTGAAGTTTCTTCTTCCCAGCCCCATCTGCTGGTCCATGCAGAAAAAGGCCACGGAGTGTGCAGTTGGGGCTCCATGGCCTTCCTCTCCAAACACTGTGCTCCCGACCCCTTGCATCATGCTGCCCAAAGCATGATGCTGGGTCTCGAGTGTAGGGTGAGAGCCTTGCCCATGAGCTGAGGGAAGGAATTCAGTACCTGTCATGGAACCATGGACTGGAAAAAAAAATCATGACAGTCTGGAAACAAGACTGACTTTTTTGTTTGTCTTATATTTGCCTTTGTCTCTGTCTGTTCCATTCTCCTCTTCCTCCTGCCCACAAATGAATCCCTCTTCAGATCCACAATCCAAATCAAAACAATTTTCTTAGTCACCAGAACTGACGATTGGCAGAGTTCCTCCTGCCCAGCCTCTCTGTGAATTGCTCCCTAGATTGAGGACAGCCCACCTTTGTACCACAGGCCACTCTCAGACCAGTGAGCGAACCTCATCAGGTGCTCTGCGGCTTTGTGTGAGGAAACTGCAGCTGCAGTGGAAAGAAGAACATGACAGCCCTCTGTATGACATGTCCTGGGAGTGCCATCCCCAATATCTCCACTGTCTGGCTCACTGACAGATGCTTACCAGGTCCTTCACAGAACAGAGTCCGCTTCTGAAATTTCCCCACATGATTCAGAGGTGAATTCAGTGCCATGACACCACACACACCTCGTTGTCATGAAAAATCCATCCCTTAACAAAGTGCTCTGAAACTAAGTGTCCACAAGAATCACCTAGAAAACATCAGTATACAAATTCCTCAGAGATTCAATCCAGCAAGCCTGCCCTGGACTTCCAGTTGGCATTTCTCACCAAATTCCTGAAGCTGCTGAGGCTGCGTCTCTATTGAGTATGCATAAGTCGAGCCCTAGCTGCATAGCTTCAGGTGCAGCAACCTCCTGCCAGGTGGGGTTGCTGACCTCCCCTATCTCATGTCACTGGCATGCAGTGTTTGGAAATCAAAATATGCTCCGTGTCTGATATATATGGAGCATTAAAGTTAATTGGCCCACTTTCCCATTCTCTCTCTCTCTCTCTCTCTCTCTCTCTCTCTCTCTCTCTCTCTCTCTTTCTACTGGAGAACTGGAGATTGAACTCAGTACCTTGTGCTTTCTAGGCAAGCACTTATTCTACTAAGCTCTCTCCTCGGCCTTTACCTTCCCATTCTCTGATCCTTTTGCATCAATGATTAGAATTCAGCACTTGATGTATGGTGTTTCCTAAAACTAATTTAGATTTGATAAGAACTTAAATGGTGGCATGGATTGCATTTGCAGTCCAGTTTCTAGCCACTCAGAAGAGATGCCACAGACCTGGTATGGGGGGGTCACAGTTGAGACTCCAGGCCAGATGGCCAGGACCTCAGCTGGAATCACAGCCCTGGTATATGGAATCCGAGGGATCTTCCACGAGATTCTTGGCCTTCCCTGTCTTTGATTTCCTCCTCACTAAGCTGAGAGGATTACTGTTTGCTTCCTCAGGAGAGATGGGCAGTGTACTCTGAGACATGTAGCGGTGAAGCATTTGACAGAGTATTTTGCAAAAGGTACAGGGAACTAGTCTCAGCCCTTATGATTGGTGCATGTTGCAATTCCTTCCTTAGAAAAACTGCACATTTTGTTTTATTTTATTTTTACATATATTTCTCCATGCTTATATGCTGTGTGTTTTGTTTGCCACAAAATTACTGAGTGTTTCAGACATTATGCCCTTTTAGGTTGGCATTTATCAATAATTTTAAAAGGGTATGTTTTGATCTATGTATATGCAACTGGACAATCTCTGATTTTGAGTAGGTCTCTTTTAATTTTATATTAGACATATACTATGATCATATATTTATAATAAATTCTACCAACCTTGTAATGGCTTTCCAAATTTTGCTGTTTATTTGTTTGTGTCTTTTTTCCCTTTTGAAGCCATTACATTTGGATCTCTTACTATCAGTTTTAGGAACTGTTGTGGAAGAATCTTGGGTTCACTGAATGATCTTGTCAAATTACCTACTCAGATCTCTCTCTCTCTCTCTCTCTCTCTCTCTCTCTCTCTCTCTCTCTCTCTCTCTCTCTCAATTTGTGCCAGAAATTGAACTCAGGACTTCATTTTTGCTAGGTAGACACTGTACCACTGAGCCATATCATGCTCAGATATATATTTTTATTTCATCTATTCAGATTTTTGCCTTTGTAGTCCTTTCTTTTTTTAAAATTTTATTTTAAAGAGTAAAAATAGCAGAAACAAAGGCAGAAAAACAATAACAAGCAAGTACATATAGTACAGAATTTCAAAGCAAGGACAAAACCCTAACAGTGGTTGTATTACATATTTTCATCATCAAATCTGTTTAGATTAATACATACGGGTATGTAAGATTGGTCAAATAATTAAACATTAACATTTTCAATAAACCTTAATTTTTTAACTCTTCCAAATACATTTTATATTTAAGTCACACTTCTAAAAAAATTATAAGGGTTGAGGATGCAGAAAACGCAATGGCCTGAGTTTGAATCATGGTACCCCCCAAAATTTACTTATTTATTTTTCCTCTTTTGAGTTTTTATATTAGGGAGACTGTATGATATTGGCATATGTAGGTCTGGTTTATTTCATTTACGTGTGTATGTTCAAGATACATCCACCTATATATGAACTCTTCTAGTTTATCATTCTTTATAGCTGAGTAATATTCCATTATCTAAAAATACCACCTCTTTTTCAACCATTCTTCAGATGATGGGCATTTTGGTTGTTTCCAAGATTTGGCTGTCACAAATTGTGCTGCTATGAACATAGATGCACAGATATCATCATGATATGATGTTTTTAGTTCTTCTGGGAAAATTCCCAATAGGGGGATAGCTGAACTGAATGGGATTTCCAACTCTGGCTTTTTTAAGGACTGTACACACTGCTTACCATAATGTTGCACCAGTCTGCATTCCGATCAGAGTGGAGAAGGGTTCCATTTTCCCTACAGCCTTTCCAACATATGTTGTTGATTGATTTCTGTATGGTAGCCATTCTTTCTGAGGGGAGACGGCATCTAAGTGTTGTTTTCATTTGCATCTCACCAGTGGCTAGCAATGTGGAGCATTTCTTTATGTATTTATAGGCTTATTGAATTTCTTTTTCTGAGAAGTGTGTGTTCATCTCAGATGCCTATTTCTGGTTTGAGTCTTTGAATTTTGAGACCCTAATGGTTTTTAGTTCTTTATAAATTTTCGATAGAAGTTCTTTGTCTGAATACATATTAGTTAAAATCTTTTCAAAATTTGTGGGTTGACTTTTCACTCTATTGATAATTTCTATTAAGGTGCAAAAACTTCTTAGCCACAGGAAGTAACATTTGCTGATTCTTTCAAGTGTTAAACGTGCATTTTGATTTTTGTCCATGAACCCTTTGCCTACCCCTAAGTTTCAAGATTTTCTCTCACTTTTTCTTCCAAAAGATTTAATGTTTTTCTTTTAATATTTAGATCTTTGATCCATTTTGACTTTAGTTTAGAATGCTGCACATTTTAAAATGACAGTACAAACTAAATGCAATGAGAGCATAAAATACTTTAGCAAAGCATAGTTATTTTTGTTATCAAGTATTACAAAGTGTGATGCCTTATTGTAATTTTGCTTCTGGGTTCTTTCTTCACAGATAACAATTGAGATGTTAGCTGTTGTCACACGTTCAAAAGAGGTAGATTCTTCTCTGCCTCCTTCACATGAGTGTTGGCAGCAAGTATCAAAGAGGACTTCGTGATCCTTCCTTCACTGTGGTACCAGCAATTTTGCTAACTGGGCTTTCTGAACACAACATTTTTAAACATTGTAAGAAGTTTCTTTTGGGTAAGAGCAAGAAAGGAAGCCAAGTGTAATGTGATCTACTGAGTTTATTTATTGCATAAAAACTATGAGTGGAACATTAAACCACACCCAGCTCTAGAATGTTTTCTTCCTTACTTTATAATCATTATTTTCCCCTCCTTGCTGCCAGATAACCTATTTGGTCATGAATATTTTCCATTTTACATAAACCATGGGCAATAAGGGTATCATGGCATAATGTGAAAGATTACAACTTTCAGAGCTGACTACTAGAGTTTGACAAGCTCTTCTTAATCAGCTATGAGACTATGGGAAAATCCAGCAATATCTCTTGAGTCATTGTTTTCAGAGAGAAATAAGGTGAAATTTCTAGATCATATAACTTACTGTGAAGGATCATAGTAAAGTTGATATTGGTAATACATATTCAGATAGACATTAAGTGAATAGCAGTGACTATTCTTTGTCTTATCCTTGGCATCCACCTTGTTGGGAAATTCAGAATGGGCACTTGCAAATGTGTCTTGAAATTATAGACATCTCTTTCACAAGCATAGTAGTGCTTCATTCTCAAGGTTGTGTAATTCCTAACTATAAGCAGGTTGTTCAGTATCTCCAAACGACTGTATACTGACGTTGCTAGAAAATTAGGACAGCTGCAGATTACCTTATAGTTCTTTAATTGAATATCTTATTACTTTTCGGGCTAGCAAACTTGGCCATATGAGTTGAAAACTTCCAGAAGTGCTATTTTTCTCCCCCTTGTCCCTATTTTTTTTTACCTATTTCATTTTGCTCCTTTCTGTAAATGTACCCTGATTATTTTATTGCAGTAAGACAGATCCCATATAGAACAACTTCTGAGAGAATTCCAAAATAGCATTGCTAGGCTGAGAATACTCATTGGTTATGAGTTTTGAGGCAAGTTATTTAAAATGCTTCCAAGCCTCAGATTTCACATCTGTATAATAGGAAAGATAATACTCATTAAATTGCTCTGTAATGAGATTTATGTGTCTCCATAACTCTTTTCTAGCTCTTTCTTTTGACTCAGTCTGTAATATCTCAAGATGGAAGGCTTTGTGACCTCCTTTCACTTCTATTTAAACTTTCAGAAGAGTAACCACTTTGAATATTCTCTTAGCAAAGATCCTATCCTCAGGGATGGCAGTCAGTTAACTGTGCAAACCAGAGCCAGAGCCACCCAGGGCATCCAAGGGCCTGGTTCTCTGAAAAAGGATGGATGTGGGTGGCTGATGGTGGGCATGGCTCTTCCACCACTCCAGCCATTCAGGTGCAGAGGACTCTATGGCATGGAAAACTACAGCATCACAGTCTTGGGTCACTGAGGACAGAGAAGCCACTGGCCCTAAAGGAACCACTGCACTAAATTATTACTTAAGGAATAGACACATTCCTAATGTATTATGCACCTAGAAGGTGGGAATTTGTTTGTTACAGTGCCTAGCATTCCCTACTGGAAGAGTGGGTACTAGTTTCCTTTAAAACGACTCCTGGGTCCTCTGCATGCATACTGAAAGAGACCTCTCTCTGGAGTGGGGAGTCATAGCCATTCTTTGTTACATATTAAGAGAATGTAATGGTTTCTAGTGTTCAAGTTAAAAGGCAGGGAATCAATGTACATAGGTATATTATCTGCCCTGGAAAACTTTTAAATGTTGCAGCTTTAAAATTGCATAAAAATCTGAATATTTGTCATCCCTTGAAGATTTAAAGGCACTGACCCCAGCATCCCAGCATACCTATGTTTCCATAATGCACCAGTTGTCTACAGGTGAGTTCCAGTTGACCAGAAGCACATCAAGTGTGCCAGAGTTCTTTTGGCTACTCTTCTGCTTGTAGATTCCATTTGTTGTGGTTTGTGTCTGGATATCCCACTAATACCTCATACAGTCACAGGGGGCTGGCTTTCAGAGGTGACTGAATCTAGAATTTGTGATTGATTCATGATCCAAAGCTGGGATTAAAGGTGTGAATGTTACACTTGCCCTAGGGCAAGTAACCTGCATACAATATAGGGGACAGAAAGAGGCTTGTCCTTCTCCCCTTTCTCCCTTCCCATTGTTTTTGCTGTCTTCCCACCACCATGAACCATTTCCTCTCTGCCATGTGCCTTGAAGCTGGCTGACTATGGACTGAAGCCTCCATAAACTTGAGCTAGGTAAACCTTTCTCTCTTTAATTTTGGGCTTGTGGTATTTTGTCTCAGCAATAAGAAAAGCAACTAAGACAGAATTTGGTGCCAGAGAAGTGTCATCATTGCTGTGACTATATGTGATTATGTTGTTCAGGAGATTTCAGAGTGGCTTTTGTGAAAAGTTTGAATGAGTTCAGAAATGCTGGATGAAAAGATAAAGCTGGAACACCCTAGGCTGTACTATGTAGGAGATTCTGGTCAGAACTCAGAATGCCAGAAAGTCAGTAAATAACAGGATTAGGAATTGTTATTGCTGTTGTTGTTGTTGTTGGGAAGAAGGGCTATATTGGCTGCTGGATGCCAGGTGATGTGTACTATGACTTGGTAGAAAGTTTGTATGAATTTTGCTCATGTCCAGAAACTTTGTCTGAGGCTGAAATTAAGGAAGGCAGACTAATTGCATAGAAGAGATTTCAAGTATGTTGAGGAGGTATCATGGTCACTGCTGGAGACTTTCAACTAGGTTTATGTTGAGAATCAAGAGCAGAGAATCCAGCAGAATGATTTAAATTGCTGTGAATTTGGCCAGAGAATAAATCTTTGGACTGCAAACATAGAACAGAGGTGATCTTGATTGTTGAGATGGAACAGGAGACTACAAAAGATGGCCTGAGGGCATAACAAGAAACAGAAGGACTCCACTCTTTTTTTCCATTGTAATGAGAAAAAAAGATAAAATAACAATGAAAGAGTTTCAAAACAAGTTACTAGGATGTTACAAAAATTAATACCGTGCATATTGTTGTCTTCATAGTAGTTTTCAGAGGACAAGATGCAGACCTGGTATCTTCTCTAAACAATATTAGTACAAACTTTTATTCTCAATGAAGTTAAACAAAGTAGCTCTATGTCTATCCTAACTCTCATGTGCGTATATATGTATATTTTTTCTTTTCTTTTTAAGTTTCTAATAGTAGGAGAAAATAACATACTATGTCTTCTAAGTACATTGTAAGTAAAAAATATAATATGAATCATAATGCAGAAAGTATAATTAAACAATATCCAGAAAATTAATTAAATATTAGTTAATTAAAAATTAAATTACATATTTTTAAACAACATTCCAAAATTCAAATCAAATTGTGAGTCAAACTTAGAGGCCAGAATGTTGAGTGTCATATGTAAGAATCTGTAATCAATTCAGAGTACTTTCATAGTATTTGAATAGGCTATTAGAACACCAAAATGCCAAATAAGAAAAAAGTTTTCATAGTAGTAAAGAATTACTAAGAATAGAACATAACATAAGTACTGGAATGGCAAATATATGATCAGAACTTCTAACAGTTTGGGGATAGGATGTCTCACAAAGTTCTAGTATGTCATATATTTGAACAATGCCCATGATGCTTACTGGTGACCAGGTGTCATTTGTGGGACTCAGCTATTGCCATTTCCTTGAGATGGAACCTCTAGAATCAGATAGAATCATGACCCATAGGGTGCGGAAGAAGTCCATTTGTAGAATATGCTGATGGAAATATTTTGCTGCTGTATACAAAAGAATAGTTGGAGGACTGCTTTTATATACCTCTTTTTCTCCTGTGTTAATTGCTTGCCCTATTTGGTGTATTCTTTTCATTCTCCTTCATGGAGTTGTGGTCATTTTGATCCCTCTCTAGAATATCTTTTAGTAAATTGTGTAGAGTTGGTTTTATCATCATGAAATTCTTTAGTTGTTCTTTGTCCTGAAAGTATTTTGCTTCTCCATTATACTTGAAAGGGAGTTTTTCAGGACATATCAGTCTGGGTTGGAATTTGTTTTCTTGCAAAATCTGTAGTACTTTGCTTCATGCTCTTCTTGACTTGATGATTTGTAAAGAGAAATCTGCCACTATTCTGATGGGTTTTCCTTTAAATGTGATCTGATTCCTTTTTCTAGTGACATTTAGTATACTGTTCCTGTGCTGAATTTCTGGGATCTTAATTATGTCTGTGATTTTAATTGAGTTGATGTTATTTGGAGTTCTATATTCTTTGGTTATCTAAATGTCAAACTGTTTCCCATATTTGGGAAGTTTTCTGCTGTTACTTCTGCTCATATTGTTTTTATATCATTTGTATTGACTCACTTCTCATTGATGCCTATTAGTTTTATGTTGTTCATCTTTTCATCATCTTGCAGATGTTGCATTATTTTTTTGCATCCTAGTTGTTATTAAGAGATTTTTCTTACCTTTTCACTAGCTGTAATGGTGTCTTCAAAGTCTGAACGTCTATTTTCACTTTTACTGAAATGGTTTGTTAGCTTTTGATTGAGGTTCTAATTTCCTGTATAGCACTTTGAATCTGCTTCATGCATTCTATTTCTTTCTCATACTGCTGATTCAAGGATTCCATCATTTTTCTATTCTCTATTTTTTTTAATCAGTGTCTTTTTTAGAAGCACTTAGTACTTTTTTCATTTTAGTTATCATTTTTTTACTTCAGAAATTATTTCTGATCTGATTTCCTCTATACCTTTTTGTATTTATTTTTTACTTCAGATGCTATTATTTCAGAGATTTCAGGTGTGTGATTTCCAATTTCTTCTATGCTATTGTCTCCTGTATCTTGTTCTGGGTGGGCTTGGCCTCTGAGAGTACATTTTGCTCCTTCTCTTTGTCTTGTTATTGTATTTATTTATTTTGCATTTTTGAAAGATTTATTTGACAAGTTTTACCTAGCACAATACACCTAAGAGGAAATCACAATACAATGAGTTTTAAATCAAGGCCTCAGAATTTCATACAGATGCCAAGACCAAATCCTATTGGTATTACATCTCAAAACTTCCCCATTAACTTAAAGAAAAGAAACTTCCATGCCTTACATGGTATTAAATGAAACTAGAATTAATGTACCAAATATTTCTTTGAATTGTAGACACAGCTCCTGTATTAAATTCTACAAAGCAGGATGTCTTTCAACATGCATCCAATCAGTGTTCCATGTAATGTATAAGAGCAACATTTAGCATAATTCAACTGCTTTAAACTAAGAAACACTTACTGCTTAAGTGTATCCTACTACATAACTAACTTGATAAAAGATGTAAGCTGTTTAACAGTTACACAGTCTACTCATCTTCGATGTTATATCCTGGATAACATGTGTTCAAAAAATATTGAACCTTGGTACTTTAAAACAATCCTAATTTCCAATGGTAGGAAGAAGCATAAATTATAAAACTGTATTGCAAAAACTGTTAAACTGGATATTTTTTTCCTTTAAAAAGTTGGCCAAGAGTCAGTGATCAAGATCTATTCCATTCTCCAGCCACCACTCACACTGAACATGCCAGACATCCCTCCGATGCTGTTCATACCTATAGATGCATGGCTTCCACTACTGTAGTACCTGCTTCTTGTCTACCTATGCAATTTTTGATTGAAAAATCTCTGGAGTTTCCTGTAAAATTTGGTTGCATCCATTCATGCTGCTCTGGCCACCATAGCCGCCTCCATAGCCACCACTCAGCTGCTGCCTGGCTGTGCCACCAGAACTGGACTGGTTTGAGAAGCCCATGCCTCCCATCACTTGACTACCATGAGCACCACTGCTTGCTCCTGCTGTAGAATTCAAGAACAGTTCTACATATCTGTATTCATAAGCACCACCACTTGCTCCTGCTATAAAATTCAAGAAGAGTTCTATATATGTGTGTTCCATATTTGCTTTGTCTCTTGACATAGCTGCAACAGCATCTTCATGAATTGCAAATTCAACATCTGCTTCACCAGTGGCTCTCCCATCAGGACCAATCTCAATGTGTACTCTCACAGGGGTGAGTGGTGAAAAAAAATATAAACGTTGTTCTCAGTAGCTTGGTAAGGTAATCCTTGCATGTGTACACAATATCCAGTTCTACTCTGGAAAGTAGATCCACCATCCCCATATCTGTGAGCAGACATTCCTAAAAAACAGTAATTGAGGTCTCTTCCAAATCTATCTGGCCCAAATCCATGTCCATCATTATAGCCGTTATAGTCATCATAGCCTCCATAGCCTCTGCTGCAAACACCATTCCTCATCTTCTCAAAGCCAACACCTCTGCCGATGCTGTTATACCCTTGCCAGTCCCAGGTCTGTCATAGGGACCTGGATGCTGTATGGCCATAAGCTTTCATAGTGGGTCATAGTGAGTTCTAATTCAGCCTAACTTCTCTTAAAGATCTCAGTATACCTGTGCCCTATTCTTTCCTTGTGCTTCTTTAGAACATTTTCAGCTATCTCCTGTGAAGCAAACTGCACAAAGGCCTCCCCCATACTCCTCCCCTGGAAGACCACTGCCAGTGTTATCCCATTTGGCATGATTTCTAACCCTGAGAAAAACTGAACAATTTCTTCCTTGCTACATCCAGAAGCAGTGGTTCTCAACCATTCTAATGCTGTGACCCCACAATACAGTTCCTCATGTTACAGTGACCCCAAACCAAAAAATAATTTTGGTGGCTACTTCAAAACTGTAATTTTGCTACAGTTATGATTTAGAAGGGCTTTAGGTGACCCCTGTGTTTTGGTCATTCGACCCCTGCCAGGGTCTCAACCCACAGGTTGAGAACCACTGTCCCAAGTGGAACCCTCTATGCCATACAAAGCCATTATTGGCTATGTCAACACTATTTGGACCAGTATGCTTCAACACCCAATCCATTTCAATGTTGTTTGACTTGAATACTTCAACATATCTGGGTCCCATAGTTTCTCTGTCTTTTTTTAAGGGTCAATTTGACTTCATCTTGTAATTCAAGCTCAACAAAAGCCTCACCACTCAGTCCGCCTTCTCAGGTGTAGATGAAAAGAATATCTTCAGCCCCCTTTTGAATTTTGCAGTTGGAGAAGAATTGCTGCACTTCATTGGCCAAGAAGAACCAGGGAAAGCCTTACACCTTCACCACAAACTCCTCTCTGCCTTCCAGTGCCCAACATCATGGTCTTCTGGAGGATCCAGGTATCCGAGCACGCTTCATGGACAAGCCTGGTGCAGATGAGAGAAAATGTCCCCTTGTCATTTTATACAGCCCTGCCTTTTGACCTTTGGTGTAGAGCTTATGTAGAATGCCCACCTTAGCACCAGACCTGGATCTACCAAGTTCAAACTCACCCAGGTGGGTGTGGATTGGGTCTTGCTGCTGAGCTCTCCTTCTTCCTGTTGCAGCCCTTGGTGGTGAACCTGCTGTGCTACTCTGGCAAGATGTTCTGTTCCTGGATAAGCTGAGTGGGTCTTGTCTCTAGTCTCTCTGCAAGGAGTTCTGCCTCAGTTTTCCACACTGAGCCTGTCTAATAAAGGAAGTTCTACTCACATGCCGGGCCTGGTTGCTGGGTCTAATGAATTTCAGGTGGGACCTGGGTGGTCTCACTCACACAATGGCCTGTTTACTGGGTCAAATGAGTTTCCAAGACTCCAGTCTTTGTAGGCTCAAAATTGAGAAAGTGAAAGACTTTGCTTTGAGAAAAGACCCCTAGGTCACCATGTCCTAGAATACCAAAGGCCAGGGAGGTTGTTCTCAGAATTGGATCCACAGTGCTTGGCACTTCAGGTACTTGGCCCTTACAGCCAATACAGAGAAAAGCCTGGCTATTTCTTCTGGCAGCAGATCTTGACATCATCATATGGTGCAAGTTTTAGGTGAATGTAGAATGCAAGGATTGTCGAGTCAGAAAGCCTTCCATTCAGATTTCAAAAGAATGCATAGGGGGCCAAGCAGTGTTCCTCTAAAAGGGTAGTGTGTGAAGCTGTGAGAGTGAAGTCGAAGGTGTAGAAGAGGCCCCAAAGTTTGGAGAAGCAAGGAATTTGTATGGTCTGAGGAAAACTGCAAGGAGGAAACAGAGCTAATCAAGAGGGAAGCCATGGGAGCTATAACTCTTGGGAATGCTATAGGGCAGATCCACTAAAGCCAATATCTTATCACAGATAGTCGCAGATGTTGCATATAGAACTGCAGGACTTAATTATATCCTACTAGTTTTTGGACTTTCTCTGGTCCCATTCCTTTGGATCTCCCCTGTTTGTAACTTTTGGATGGAAAGATCTGTTTTGCTCCATTGAATGTGGGATCTATTCAACTTTCTTTTCATTTGTACAGGGCTGAAAGCTAAGAGTTTGCCTTATATTTCAGAAAAGACTTGGGACTTGAACTTGTCAGCAATGCTTAAACTGTTAGGACTCTTAGCAATGCAACTCTTAGAGATAAACCAAATGCCTTTTATTGTACAGGCATGCTCATGGGTCTGGCTATGTCAACACTATTTGGACCACAGTGTTGTGGTTTGTGTCTGGATGTCCCACCAAAGTCTGATGCACTCAGGGGAGGCTGGATTTTCAGAAGTGGCTGAATCTAGAGTTTGTGATTGATTCATGGTTCAGTGCTAGGATTAAAGGTGTGAGTGGAACAGCTGCTCTAGGGCAGGTACCCTGCATACAACAGCATAGGGGACTGAAAGCAATTTGTTTTTCTTTCTCCCCACCTCTCTGTATTGTTGCTTTTTCTGTCTTCCATGCTATGAAGTTTTGTCCCTCTGTCATGTCTGACCCTGTGTTGGAGCCAGATGATTATGCACTGAAACATCTACAAACTACAGGGTAAACAAACCTTCTTCCTTTTAACTTCGGGAATTGGATATGTTGTCTCAGCAATGAGGAAAGTAGCTGAGACACTGTGCACAGAAACCAAAATGATAACATAGGGAACCAATCACACAAGTGATGGAACAAATAAGAAACACTAAGGGCTGTGAAACAAACCTGGGATTAATGCAGCAAGAAGCTGCTCTTGACACTGGGCTGAGAGAAGAATGGAGATAATGAGAGAGGAGCCCAGGGGGCCCTTGTAGATGCTGGAACCCCTATAACATGCAGAAGTTGCTGGAACAGGAGTCCTACCTATAGAAGGTCAGTGGGAGGCCAGAAGAGGCCTGGGTTCCAAGCTCATAACCATGCATCACCTCATCACTTGCATCACCTGTCCTACAGGCTCTTACTGCAGCCTCCTGTGGCATTATCCATCCCCTCTACTTCTATTATTTCAATGTTCCATTAAAAATAGCTTGTTTTTTCTTACTTTTGATTTTTTCCATTACTTGTAAATGTCTTCCCTACCCTCACCAGCTGTATGAGGGTAAAAACCACTCGTACACATAATAATGCCACCACTCATTGAATACTCACTATGCATCAGGCCCTCAACTGTCTGGCTAATCATGAGACTGTATCACAAAGTCAGTGCTATTCTCTTCAAATTATACAAGAGAAACTTGAACCGCAGGTAGGTTAAGGAGATGGCCAAGGTCATATCAGCTGACAAGTAGCAGAAGACAAATCTAACCCTGGCAAGCTCAATTGCTTAAGGCATTGTCTACTGATCTCCATTATTCATTCTACCTCTTGGGGTAATCTTATTTTTTTGTCATGCTATAGCATTCTGGGTTTTGTGGTTGCCTGAATGTTTGATAACCACCTGCTTTATTGTTCAGGTGTCAGAGTGATAAGACTGCTTAACGAAACTATTTGGCTGTACGTACAATAGCAAATTGGCAGAGAACCTTCCCTAACAAAGCCAAAACCACACTTGTAAGAGAGAAAAGCTTGGCTGGAACATTTTGTGAAGGGAAATTTGGGTCTCAATTCACAATCTATTGATGAATTTCTTCTAACAGGTTTGCTGTTACCACCCTGGCTGATAGATAGACAGAGAGGTCAAGGATTCAAAAGAATGCCTGTTCTGAAAGACACATAGAGAAGACTTAGCAATAGGAAAGTCTGCATATCAGGGATGATTATGTAGATATATTAATAGTTACTAGAGTTTTAAATACTTCAGAAGTTAAATATATGACCTATTTAACTTTCTACCCTCCTTAATTGTCATCTAAATCACTAACTCAAATGGGTACCCATTGGGTATTAGACTAGCTGGCTTTTCAAAGCCCAGAAATATAATTCAGTTTATACAGAGGCTACACTTTCTCCCATTTAGGCCCATTTAAGGTGATATGGACGTGGACAAGATACTTTTGTTTCTGAGTTAGGGACAGTGTTTTTACTCATGAAGCTGTTCCACACACTGTGAAATTATCCTTTCAAGTTTTTGGATGCCTACAGCAAGGGCTTCTCCAACCTAGTTCTGAGCAGGATTGTTGGAGTTTCCCAGAGTGTAGAAGTGTGAACACTGACACTACCCTCACAGGCTATGGCCCCGGACTCCATAGAATATTGCCTCCACAGCTTTCTGTGATGAAGAATATACACCATGATTGATAAGCTTAATATGGGATCTCATGAATTACTGAGCATAAATAAAAACTTAAGTTGACAAAGTGTACACTCAGTAACTAATGCGGATGCTTTGGCTTCACACAATGCTGCACCTCTGCACAAACTCACAGGGAAAGACATTGGGGTGCTTATGAAGGAGGCCAGAGATCCTTCAGGTGGGAACCGGTTACTCTGCCATCTCAGTAAGTTCACAAAGACATGGGTTGTTTACACTCGAGCTTGCTCTTAGATTATCTTCTTCCTAGTGTCGGATTTTCCAGACTTCCTTCTTCTGCCTGATCAGGGCATGAGGGGAAAGGAAGGAGGTCAGGAAGTAGAGAGAAGAGGGACTTCCTGAGACTCAGATCCTTTGCCAGGGCACCAGCCAGTGCCCTTCACTTTTTCACAGCCCACACTGCTGAAGGGTTCTAGCCCTAAACAAGATTATACTCACACAATTAACTAGCAAATCTACTTGTAAGCAGGAAATTAACAACTGCCATTGTAAAGTGCTTCATTTGCAAAGGTAAAAACTTCTCAGGAAATGAAAGACTTTGCTTAAATCAAATCTATTGTTCCAGCATGGCTTTTTTTTGTTTTTTTACTTCACAATAAAGTACCTCGTGCTACATGCTGGAAACTTCTAGGTAGTGATGCAAGAGCCATACCATTGAAATCTTCTCATAATGGGGGTGGGAGGTAGATGATTTTATCTCTAGAATTCAGAAGAGAAAAAAACATTTAACAATTGCTCATTTATGTTATCGAAGTGGAGGCCAAGTGAAAAAACAAAATAAATAAATAAATATTATATGATTAATATACATTTTCTTCTTTTTCTTTACATAAACAAAAAAAAAAAAACCCTAGAATTTTCACAATAGTACCAATTAGAAGGTACTTAAAATTAAAATGGCAAAACCAGCTGAGTTCCACTGAGGTATGTTTATATTCATGTTAAAAATACAAGTGTATTAGTTACTTTTTAATCATTGCTGAGACAAATACCCAACACTCAAAATGAAGGAAGGAAAGGTTTATTTAGCTCACAGTTCGTGGAGGTTTCAGTCCATATTCGGCTGGCCCAAGGCTGAGTGGAACAGAGCAGAGAGCATCCAGTTCATGGCGGCGGAACAGCAACAAAATGGTGGCAGAGGTAGCCAACCAAC
>PVJA010007443.1:0-68551 GCA_004027025.1 Myocastor coypus | reverse complement strand
AGAAAGAAGGAGTCAATACAAATGATATAAAAAGAATATGGGCAGAAGTAATAGCAGAAAACTTCCCAAATTTGAGAAAACAATCAGACATTCAGGTAACTGAAGCCTACAGAACCCCAAATAACATCAACCCAACTAAAAACACGCCAAGACACATAATAGTCAAGATACCAGAAATCCAGCTGAAGAATAATATACTCAAAGCTGCTAGAGAAAAGAAACAGATCACATTTAAAGGAAAACCCATCAGAATAACAGCGGATTTCTCTTCACAAACCATGAAGTCACAAAGAACATGGAGCAGAGTGCTTCAAGTCCTCCATGAAAACAAATTTCATCCCAGACTACTGTACCCAGTAAAACTCTCCTTCAAGTATGAGGGAGAAGTGAAATATTTCCATGACAAGGAACAACTAAAGAATTTCATGACATCAAAGCCAGTGCTACATAATATTCTGAATTATTGGGACAGGACTTGTGTAGGATTGCTTTTATGTATTTACTTGTTCATTATTTATTTTATACTTTAAAATATTTTATGGCATTCAATTAGTTTTACAAAATATTGGGTCTCAGTGTGGCATTTCATGCATGCATAGAAGGTTTCCACTTAGAAGGCTTCATTATTAGTTTAGGAAAACACTTTGGAAGCTTTGCCTTAAAAGTCCTTGTCTTCCTCCTAGGTATGGCCTAGACAGAAAGCAGGGAGACAAAGGAGTCCCATCCCATGGATTTCAAAAGCAAAGGAATTCAGGAGTAGGCCTTGAGGAAGCTCCCTAGGAAGACTAGGAGGGCGTTTCAGTGAATAGCAGACAAGTGTGGGGGCAGCTACGTGACCAGGTTGGGCCCGGGGACTGCGCCAGCCAGCACCTACTTTCCCATGGGGCCAAAGAATTTCAGGACATGATTGTCTAATATTAAATTTTATGCCATTTTCCATGCTAGATGAGAACCACATGTACTTTCTTCAACAACCTAACCTACAAGTCACTGTCACCAACTTGCTTCAAATAAAATAACGTGGCTCTGAAGTTAGTGCTTGCTCTTTTCACCACTGAGCTGGCGAAAACCATGGGCAGGGTACTATTTTCCCAGTTGCCTCGGCATGGGTCTGGCCTGCTTCCTGCCCTTTCATCCTTCCACTGGTCTGACCCACTTCTCTCCTATCCCATCTGCATTCTTTATAATGGCACAGAATTTCCCAGTTCTAAGTTTTGTTTATCTGTTTTTTTTTTTTTTTAAACACCAGTCATAGAGAACTCTGTCTTCCATCTGCCACCATTCAAACTCCCTACCATATTGTGTTTGGCAATGTAAATTTTTTTTTCTCTTCACTTTTTCCTTTTCTTTGTGTGCTCATATTTCAGCTAAGAAAGAAACCATATCCTGTGCTTTGGCTTTTGGCTGGAGGGAACAGCTTCAAACTTAAGTTCATCTCCAGAACAAGTGTCCTTGGGAGACAATGGTCCCATGTTTTCAGGGGCAAACAATTAAATATTCCTCAGGCTACAACCTTTTTGTATGAATCTCATAAGCATGGAGTACATTTTAATATAAAATAATCCTTGAACAATCTATCCCTATCTAGTCCCTCTTTTCCTTCCCCATCCAGGCCCCTCTGCTCTGGGTTGGAGTTTATTCAGTGGTCACTCCAAACGCTGCTCCCGTGAGCCTTGGTAGTTCTTTCTTCTGAAAAGCTGTTGCCTGAATCAGAGAGAGGAAGACAGGAGATGTTGATGACGAAGGCCCACGGGTAGGTCTAAGGAAGGGTACTCAGAAGGCAAGCTACATCATTTCCCCACTATCATTTATTATAAACTACCACAGTGGCCATTGCCACCACCAGAAATGCTTCCTCTGATGTTCACCAATGGTATCACTGCTAACTGAACCCTACCGAGTCAAAGATGAAAAGTTGGATATATTCCATCACCTCAGCATGGATCCCATGTTCTTGCTTCTAGGATCTCATTTTTTTCTCAAGTGTTTTTGCTGTATTTTAAGCGAGACTGTACTTTATCTCTTGTAATGATTTTATCATCAGCCTCCTGATTATAATTCTGTACACTGTCCTGCTTTTCGGCTCTCTTGAAACATAGCTCAGGTACATCCACAGGTCCCCAAACTACAACCCTGAGTAAATATCCTGTGACTGCTAATGGGCTTCAGAAAAATCCATTTTTATGCACCAGGGCCTTTCCTCCTGGGAACTTCATTCGAATGGGATCTGAATATTCATTTTGCAGAGTTTGGTAGCATCACCTCCTCACTTTACACCCTTGCCGTGGGGCTGTCCATAGCCAACACTGTTGACCTGTTATTCCTATGAGATTATGTAACAGTAGATGCTATCATTGAAATGCACAAGAAGATTCCTAAAATGCTCCTGTTTGGGGAGGGGCTGGATCTATACTAACTGATATTTAACACATCAAATTAGATCTGTAAGTTTCAAGTATAATAGTTATTTTTATATCTATTTATTTATTTAATGTATTTGGAATAGGTCTCACTACTCAGCCCAGACTCAGTGATCCTCCTGTTTTCAGCCTCCCCAGTGGCTGTAATCCAGTGGCTGGATTACAGATGTGCACTACCATGTCTGGTCTCAGTAGCCAACTCACACACCCAGGGTGGGGCTCACACAGCATGTTATATACCAGGAACCGAACCTAGGTCCTTGTGCTTGTCTAGGCAGGCACTTAGACCACTGACCTATCTCCATGGCCCTAATTTTTAGACTTAATATTGACTCTGTGCAGTCTCTCTAACATATTCTAAAATGCTTTGAATACACTACTAACCAGATATTAGTATAATGTACATTATTGATAATTAATATTCCGCCAGTAAAAAAATAAGCATCTAAAAAAACACTAGTCTGGATTCTAAGCTGAGAACCGGCTGTATAATTCCCAGAGCAAACCCAGTATAAAATTAAAAGACCAGGCTCCATGTTTAAAAGAAATAAAGAAAGAAAGAAAGAAAGAAGGAAAGAAAGAAAGAAAGAAAAAAAGAGGGGAAGAAAGAAAGAAATAAAGAAAGAGCATTTCAACCAAATGCAAAGCAACTGCAGGATGCAGGACCTGGGCTCTCCTGCCTACATAGTGCCTCTGGCCACACAGCAGCCTCCACTGGGGTTGGAGTTGTAAAGTCCTTGGCCTCAGTGGATCAAATAGGCACCAGTGCAGACCTCAGGTTGGCTGCAAATTGTCCTTGAGTCCATGTTCATATGTAGAACTCTTGGGCACTCCCAGGACTGTGGAGTATGCGTGTTACAGTTACATGTACCTAAATGCCAACCTATATTGTCTGTGATTTTGAATCTGTTTTCTTAATTATGAAATCAAATCCACACACACACAGATCTGCTAGAGAAACTGTTCCCCTTCTCCCGACCAGTCAGATTGGTCTTTCTCCCTTGCAGTGTTTGCTTCTCCATGTACGATAGCTTCAGGCTGGGCTCGCTGGATGTCTGTAGAACAGACCTCCCCACCTTCTTTCCTGGGCTCCTTGGCTGGGAAAGTACAGAAGTCTCCGTGGGTCTCCCTTTGTCTGGCACAGAATTCCTCTGTGGACTGTCCTTGTGCCTAGAGCCCCACAGTAGTGATCCCTTTCTGGTGAATTACTTCAGTTCAGAGGAAGAGAGGAGACACCAGCTTCTTCAAGAACAGATAAGCATAGGGGCCAGGCAGGGTGGTACACAGCGCTGCTGTGACGCAGCACTGAAGGCAGGTGAGTCGCCGCCTCCTGCAGAGGTTGTGTAACGATAAGGCCTGCCCAAACTAGATAGCAAGACTCTATCTCAAAGAAATGAAAGATAATAAGCACTCAGCAGATCTCAGAGCGCACGGCATGGGAGAGGGCCTACAGTGAAGCAGGAAATGGCATGTACCTTCTTCATATCCCCAGCTGTCCTGCATGTGTTCTCACTCAGCTCTACCCTGCAGTCTAAATATCTTCTTCGTAGTTCCTCTGGCCCACCTGAGATCTCTCCTCTGGCCTCCGTGTGAAAGCAGGCCCTGACTGAAGGCAGAGATTGGACCCGTACCCACTCCTTCCAAATGGGCCAGTGTGTACATTGACAGTCACTTTGTGAAGAACAGGAAATGCTTGTGTGTGAGAAGATCGTGCAGAAAACATAAATGTCTCTTATGCTGATTTATTCCTTAAGAACTTGAGTAATAGAGATTCTCCTATTCTCCTAAAGATTTGAATGAAGTGAACAGACTACACTCTTATATCTCCATTTCTGGATAAGGAGACTGAGAAAGATAAAGACTAAAAATGTGCCCAGAGTCACACAGTAAATGGGCTGCTGGATCCTGTCTCTCTTCCCTCTGCCCCCCTCTCCCTTCCCCTCCCCTTCCCTTGGTTTGTCTCTCGCTCCATGTACCCTCTATCATGTGGTAGCTTTAAACCATTTTCATATTCGTTATTTTCTTGGTTTTTCGTATACCCTGACTAAGGGTGAGTTATTAGCCCCTTTCCCCTCTCCGGGCTCATTTCTTCATTTGAGGGAGAGTTTGGCTATAGAACTTGCTGAGAGGCCTGGACCAGGCTGGGCTCAGGAATGGGGCAGGAGTCCTTAGGAGGCAGCATTTCCTACCTCCTCACCTCCAGCCCCAGCAGGAAGGAAGAATAAAAGTTAATCACCTGTTGTGAATAGCTGTTTCCAACTGAAGTGAGAGAGGCTGGCCCCCTGGGAACAGTGGGATCTCTGAAGGATTTCACAGAGTTAATCCCCAGCCCTTTACAAAAGTATTTAAATGGGAGTTGAGGAAGGAAAAAAGAGAAAGACAAACCCCATCTTGGTGACCTTCACCCTGTACCTTGCCTTGTTGAAAACCTGCATACACTTTTTTATTTTTTACTTTAATGGAACCCAGTATGGGCCTTTCCTCTTGGACAAACTAAGCCCAATTCACAGGAAAAAGAAATAGCCTGCTTTCTAAAACATCTAGGCTTTTGCCAGGCTTGCGGTCCTTCAGACTCTAATAATAACCTTCACATTATCGCTACATACCAATTTAGTGTTCAAATTGAAAAATGGAACAAATGTTTACCAGGAACCTATTCACTTGTCAACTTCAACAATGAGACTGAGAGGAGGAAAAAAATACCCTCTGAGCTGGGGGCTGTACCTTTACCATCTGAGGCTGTCGCCCAAGTGTTATCAATTGAAAATCAATAAATTTCCATCAATTCTCAAGATCCTATTGCCTTAAATTTGGGGTGGCAAATACACCCTCTCTGCTCCTGACAGCTGCAGGTCAGCCATGGTGTTGCCTTTCTTTCGTAGGATCGCAAAGCTCCCACTGCTTCCTGGTGGAAGAAAATTGGTCAGCAGCCCCTGAAAAATGACTGGAAAGCTCCCAGCAGAATCCCCCGGAAATGAGTCTGACTGGAGAAGGCCCAGCGCTCAGCCTCTCTGCAGGCTCCCGCTGTTCCTTCCTTTGTTTTCCTGGGTCTATGTGGGGACTTGAAGCTGCTTGTCTCACGGAAGGACTCCCACACAGCTCCATACCCAGCTCTTCCCTTCAGGAAAGTTCCAGGCTCTGGTCAAGCCCTCACGGTGGGCTTCTCATGTGAGCTGACCACCAGGACAGCTATTTCTCCTATCTGCTCTGGTTCTACTATTTTGCCAAGTGTGTCCAGTTTTTCAGGATAACTTTCAATCGTATTCTAAAATATGTTTTGACCACTTCCAGGGGAACTTGGAAGAAGGCAGGTCGTTAACTGTGTGCCATCTTACAATGGAAGTCTTGACATCCTTTGCAAAAACAACTGCTAATACAATTTATGGTCCTGTTTGTGGCATGAGAGAAAAAAAAAAAAAAAAGCCATGAAAGTGCTCCACACTGTAGGAAATGAATGGTTTATTAAACTGTTGACTGTGCTATAATCCTGGCTGCAGAGTGATTAACTAACAAATCCATCATCCAGAGGAAAGCTGGCTTGGCAGAGATTAAGTCTTAAACTATTCTTATTTGGAAGCATTGTTATTTAGTTTCTATTTGAAAGAATTGTGAAATAGGAATGTGTATGTGCTTGTGTGTATGTGTATGATTATGTGTGTGCGTGTGTTTTAAATGAAAGTAGATAGAATTTTGTACATGGCTATAGGTGTACTCCATATACTTTTACTGATTTTAATTATTTTAATGGTTTGAAAGAATCACCGGAATGCACTTTTTGAGGTATTTCATCAGGACCAAAAAGGAAAGCAGATGTGTCGGTTAGGATCTGATTGGTGGCAGGTCTAGAAACTCTTGTTACCTTGAGTTCAGTGGGAGAATTTATTACAAGGCTATGGTGGGGAGTAAGGGAGGCTCCCAGAATCTCTCACTGCAAGTGAGATGAGAGAAGGGTTTCAGTTACAATGTATTCAGCTGCCAGTCACCAAAATAGACACTATAGACTTCTCCCTAACGCTGGTGGAAGCGCAGACAGGGAACACACCCCGGTTGGATTGAGGTAGCAGAGCGGGGATGGCATTGTGGGTTTCTACTCTTCATGTGACTTCCACAATGCTTGCTTGATCCATCAGCTCATTCCCTGGTCACAAGAGAGCCACCAACAATTCATGACATTTCTCCTTGCTGCCTGTCTCAACTTGGGTTCTTAGAGGCTGAGGCAAAACTTAATGCATCAATAGTTGGGGTCTGGAATGTGATTTGAAATGCGGAAGGAAAAATGAGAGAGATGAGGCGTGGAGGCCCAGTAGGAGGGGGACAGAGCCACAGCAGGGTTGCAGGAGCTTCGTGTCTTGGAACTACCTGTTATAGTGCAGGAATGGAGGAGAATTTATCCATCAAAACTTCCTCGATGGTCCCTGGATTCTTGCTGCTCAGAGTCAAATCCCATTCTCTTTCTGGTTCTAACCACAGGCTTCTCCAGGAAGCTTCTGGGAAGGCCAGAGCTCCCCCAGGACTCTAGGGGCCAGCATACAGGCAAGGTGTCTCCTTGCTGGCCTCTAGGTCTCTGGTGGCAACAATGGCCTGGACCCACAATCTCAGGAACAGTGTGACTATTACTGGCTTCTTGCTGATCTTGAGGCAGGCATTGTACAGCCGGGGGTGTGACACATGGGGGCCATCTGGGCAATGCTTCTTCTAGAACAGCAATGGCAAACCTATGACACGCATTGCTTTTCTTTCAAGATAAAAGCTGAGCTGTTTATTCTAAACTAAAATCTCAGTATTCAGATTTAACTTCAGTGTTGGCACTTTGAGATACATAAGTTGGGTTTGAGGTGCCCATCACTGTTCTAGAAGCTTCTCTTGAAGAGTAAGGCAGCCACTATCCTTGAATGCCTCAGCAGTGTTCTTACCTTCTTTTGCTGACTCTGTCCTCTGCCCCCAGCCCTCTGAACCAGCCCCTGTCACCAGCAATAAGACAATGGTAAACTCAGTTTAGAGTCTTTTGTTTATGTCCAAGGGCTACCTGGGAAACTGTGGGTATCAGAGCACTGAAACATTTCCCAAAGAAGAAAAAATAAACGCAGATAGTTACAACGTCCACTTTGAGAAACTGCTCAGGAACAGAATTCAGAAAAGATAGGACTGCTTCTACCCTCTACACATCCTTTCCATTTCTCTCCTTTTAAAGACAGGCTTTCTTTGACACCCAGGCCATAAACTACGGCTTGGATTAGCATGAATGCTTAATTATTCCCAACCTAGCCACATTCAGAGAGGCTGCATATTTCCTTTGCCTGTAATGGACTGGCTAGACTCATACTCTCTCCTAGATCAATCCCACTGCAGCCAAGGGTGGGCTCATACAATAATGCCTGGTGGAAGCTCACACCCACAAAGAACCACATACACAGGGGAAGGAAGTCTATAAAGGAGAATAATATTCATAACTTTCCCCCAGAGGCCTGTTTTATTAAATTTTAAGAATCAATAACTTAAACTGTGCATTGCCTCTGACATTATCAGCTGGCAACATCTCTGAGCCCGCTGAGCTGTCCTGGAACTAGCCAGGTGCAGTCAGTACCATGGAGCTGCTGCTGGGCAATAATCTCTAGCTTCTCTTGCATCTGCTTTTCTTTCATGAAGGTAACAAAGCTTTACCCCGTTGCTGATGCTGTTTAGCTTCACGTTCTGGTTGTTGAAGTCTCTTACTTCTTGGAATATCTGGGAAAACACTCAGTCTGAGTAGCTGGTTCATCATGTAGATGCCCACATGCTGCCTTAAGACCAAATCCCACCCACCTCAGGTGTAGTGAGCTGATTAGCGCAAGACCAGTCCAGAAGCTGCCAGTCACTCAGACTCTGAGGTCTGCCATTGCCCTGTGGGAAGAGGGTGTGCATATGCCAACGTAAAGGGGCAAGAGAGTTACGCTTGCCCATAAAGGACACCAAATGGAATTAAAAAGCACTCCTGAGGACAAATCCAAGAACACAGAACAGAAAAGAAATGAGAGCCCTCCAGTGTGTCCATGGATAACATCTTAGTCTATTTTGTCTTTCTGTAACAGACAGGATACTTGATAAAGAAAAGACATTTATTTCCTACAGTCCTAGGAAGTCCAAGACTGAGGGCCTAGGTGGGGCTAGCACCTTCTTCTACACTGTCATGGTGGCAGGTGGAGGGGTGAGGGAACATGACATGTGTTAGGGCAGGGGCCACACCTTTTTATAAGCAACCCACTCCAGCGATGTTACCATTAATTTACTCATGAGGGCAGAGGCTTTGTGACTTGGTCACCTCTTAGCATTTTCAGTTCTCAGTGTTCCAGCACCAGTGATCAAATGTCTAACACATGAACTTTGGGGAACGCATTCAAGCCATAGCAGAAAGATGAACTTTATTTTATTTATATAGCAGAATATGTTCCTGTGGAAAAAAAAGAGATTAAAAAAGACTATGAGGTCATGAAAACATGGAGAGGAAATTTAAAAGCGTGTTGCTAAGTGAAAGAAGCCAGTTGAAAATGCTACAGTCTGTGTCTCACTCTATCACATATATGAAAAAGCAAATCTCTAGAGACCTTCGAAAGAGCTGTGATTCTCAGGAATTTGGGGAAATGAAAGATGAACAATTAAAACATAAGGGCCTTTTAGGACTGTAAAATGATTCAGTGTAATACTACAATGATGAAGACCTGACACATATTTGTCAAGACCTATAGGAGTGTATGACACAGTGATTGAACCCTACTGTAAACTACTGACTCTAGTTACTTGTATAACAGTCTTGGTTCATTGCATATTACGATGTAGGAATAATCAAGTAAGAGAGTCTGCAAGTGGGAGAAAAGATGGATGGGAATATTTTAGGTTCTGTTTTGAATTTGTCTTTAAGCCTAAAACTTCCTGAAACAATAAAGCCTACTACAAGAAAGCAGAAAAAAAAAAGAAAAACCGAGAAAGAGAAAGAAAGTGAAAGAAAAAGGAAAAGAAAGGAAGAAATGAAAGAAAGAAAGAAAGAAAGAAAGAAAGAAGCAGGCTCATTGGACATACATCAAGGGAAAGGAAAGCTTTGGCCACATGTCCCTTGGATGCTCGGATGCAGTACTAGGCCATGTTACCTCTCTTTGGTAACTGAGTCTTCCTCGCATCCCAAGGCTATTTCATGTGAGTTCACATCTGTGGCGCATGCGCTTGATATGCCACCTTGCCTGACTGCAGGTGGATTGCCCAGGAGAGGACACGTGGCTCAAGTTAGACCGATTAGACTCAGAAGAGATTTAGTCCACTCAATTATGGGTGGACTTCGCATTTCAAAATCCAAAGAAAAAGGTATGCTGAGCCAAAAACTGTGTTATCAGAAAATAGGTTTTGCTACCATTAAGTACTTTGTTTTCTTATGGAATTTTGCCCAGTCTGGTCTTCAATAATAATAGAAATAGCCTAATTCACATATCCAGAGTATGAACTCCTCGAGGGCGAGAATTCTATCTAGGCAATCAACTCTCAAGCAAGTGTGTAATCCAGGTCGCAGAGGTGGCTATGACAATAGTGCTGGCAGAGGAAGACTTTCAGCAAATTAAATTAGTCAGATCACCCATGAAGTAGCACTTTCTGCCTTTGTCTTTTCAAAGATGTCAAGGACAGAGCAGGGAGGCCTGTCCCTCCCACGGTGCTGGCGCTGCGTGTGACAGCTGTGGTTAATGATGTACACCAGAAGCCAGAGCCTCGCCTGTTATGGGGCACCCAATCTCAGATCGCTGTTTGTGGCAATGGGCGGTTTACCAGGAGGAATAATACTGAGAGCTCTTGTAGTGTCATTGTCGCACTTCCTGTTATTTCATCTTCTCTTTCAAGGGCTAAGAGCACTTCATGGTATACAATCTCTATTCTTGATTTTACCAGAGACGTAGCCAGCTTGAAGAAACTGGGATGTCTTAGCACACCTGAACAATAGCAAGCCCTTCTGCTTAGCATGAGCTTAAGCGAGCGCGTTGACATCAGTTGCCAGATTTGTGCCCTCCCCCACGTGGTGCAAGCTGAGCTTCCCATGCGTGGGTGAGAAGGCATCTTGTGAGCTGAGTGCTAATTAGGAAAACTATCGAGAAAATGAGACTAACGTCCGGCATATTAAAGGCAGTCAAAATGTAAAAGGAAATTCAATCCTTACTTTTTAGAAAAGAGGCAATCTTGCCCAGCCACAGTTTTAATCTTTAAAAAAAAGTACTTGATTCCAGTCCCTGCAGCCCCTCTGTCTTTCCTGGGGCCCTGTGGCATTTTCTGAACAGAGGTGATACTGCTTCAGAGAGCTATGTGGTTCCTACAGGTGAGCCTTTGCAATAAAGATATGGTTTGTGGGTATCCCTGATGACTCGGGTGTCAGTCTGTCCACCGTGTGAGTGTCGCGGGTTACCCTGCTCTCACTGTATAGAGCCTGCTGGTGTGCGGTGTGCAGAATGCCTGGTAGAGCTCTGCATGGGCAGTTTATGCAGACAGATGATAGGGTGGCCTGGTGGCATGTCATGAAGTTATGGTCTGAAGGTCTTTTCCTTTTTTCTTTCTTTTTTTCTTTAGCCAGCTGTTTGTTTAAGCTTACTTTCTTTGAACTTTATTTATTTATTTTTAAGACAATAAAACATTAGAAGCAATGTAGAATTTCACTAAACAAGTTGATAGGAATTCAACAATGGTTGTTCTATTACAAATTGTGATCTTCAAGTTTGCTGCTCAGATTACCAGATATAAGCATGCAAAATTAGTCAAAAAAATTGAAAAGGAAAAAACTAAGCATTAACTGTTCCTCTCTATAGACCAGCAGGAATCAGCCACACACATAAGTTTCACTTCCTTCTTTCTTTTCTCCTTTCTCTCATACCACAGCAATATGTGTGCACCCATATATACACAGAATTTGTCATAACTAAATTTTGAAAACAACCAAAATGCTCATCAACTGAGAAGTGAAGAAAAGATGCAGTATTTTTACACAATGAAGTATTACTCAACTACAAAAAAAACATAAATTTGAGGCTTTTATAGATAAATGAATGCAACTAGTAACTGTTGTCATAAGTGAAATAAATCAGACACACATGTGTAAATATCATATGGTCTCCCTAGTGTGAGAACCTTAAAGAGTAAATAAAATCCAAAAGATACAATGGATACTGTGAAAGGGAAAGAAAAGGCTTGCTTTTTTTTTGTACAGGGTCTCACTACTGACTCATAGTGATCCTCCTGCTTGTACCTCCCAAGTGCTAGGACTACAGGCACGCACCACCACGCCTGGTCTCCATCGCTGGCTCAGCGCACTCGAGAGCGGGGCTAGCACGGCAGGCAGGGCCAGGAACCAAACCCTGGCCCCTGCGGTTCCCTAAGCAAGGGCTTAATCCACTGAGCTATACTGCCAGCCCTTGTATTTCTTAATGAATGAAGGAGCATTGCCTTCCAGCAGCAGTCCCCATCCATTTTTGTCCCTGGGGGCTGATTTCATGGAAGATGATTTTTCAAGATATGTATACGTGTGTGTAGGGGGTGGTGATGGTTTCTGATGATCTGCTGATAGGTTGAGCAACTTGAATAAGAAAGTGATCAAGTAAAACTTGTGTTATGAGTTCTCCTCTGTTTGGATTTGCTGGTCTCAGTGTGATCCATTGTACCTGAGGAGAAATGGTGACAGGAATGAGGAAAAGATAGACAAAAAGACAAGAGCTGGGCCAGAGAGTGCCCCGTCTGCCTGGTTGGTAGGATGAAGCCCAGAACAACAGTATGGACATTTATTTATAGGTTTGTAAAGTTAGTAACACATGATACAAGGTTTCCTAATGACTAATAGCTGACGTGAACCAGTCAGGGTGCTCATCTCAGGACTAAGGTAGCCTGTCAGCTTACAGCAGTAAGGCCTCATTCCACGTTGACACATTTGACCAAGTTGCAGCTTCGGTGGCTCCCCACACTCCCTACCGTGACATCAGAATAGTGCTGCTCATGCAATACAGCAGGCTCAAGATGCCAAACTGAAGGGGAGAGGATGACAAAACAGATCAGAAACAACCTATGGTGCACTACAGGAAACGCCACCACCAGGAAAGACTTGCCCAAAATAGAGGTGTACTGATGCATATCGGGTAGCAGTGAGTTCTCAGGGTGGAAGACAAACCACTCTGGTGACTCACTGGCGGCCACCACTGCCAACAGTTGTCAGTAGCTAGAGTCAGGCAGCCAGTTACTGTCTGGCAGAGGGAAGCTACCATGCAAACTTTGTCTCAAGGAAATTTCCAAGGAAACGTTGACTGGCACCATCAGCCAGGGCCAGGTGAGAGGGCCTCCGATGTGCCTAACAAGATGTCCTTTCTGTGGGCCTGAGTAACCCAGATTGTCACAGGTCCCACTACCTTCCAGTCCAGTTCCTGTGTAGTGAGGAGTATAAGAGGTGAGGATGAACTTCTCCAAAGCTACATAGAGACCCATTTCTCTGGAACAGTTCATTGAGCATGTAAGTAAGAATGAAGCATAGTCTGATATGCATACACTACTGTCCCCAGAGGGACAGGGGCATGCTCCAGAATCCCATATTGAGTTCTCTGCTGGAAGTAGAGACTTAACAAAATTTTCTGAATGTCAGTGATACTAGTATAAGTCTAGAAAAATGCTCCGTGTGCCCATATGCAGCTTTTCTTCTTTCCTTGGCCATTCTAACTCATAAAGCCATGTCTTCCAAAGAATGATCCCTGGTCACTGCAAAAACTAAGAATGCATGATTAAGACACGGTGCCAGGTGGTCAAAGGTTTTGCTTCTCAGGAAAGTATTCCATAATCCCAGGATCCTGGCCTAGAACTATGCAAAGAGCACAGATGTTTCTTTGTAACACTGAAAGAGACCACACAGGGAATTTTCAGGGTTGGCCAGCAAGATGTGTTAAGGCTCCACTGTGGGTATGACAGTGTGTCAGGCACAATGAGAAATAAAAGTTACAGCTTGAATCTTTTATTAGCTCCTGTGGAGTACAAGTTGTTATGTATTCTGGTTTATTAAATCATAGGAACTGTAGGAAAACAGAAACTTCCTATACCCCCTGAGGGTTCTGTATGTGAGTCTATGAAATAGACCAAGAGCAAGCAGGAGAGGTGTAAAAGTTTCTTATGTGCATAGGTATGTCATAGTAAAGAAAAGTGAAGGCCCCTGACCCCAGTGTGATCTAGAAGCTTTTGTACCCTCCTCAGAGAATAGGAGTTATATAGGCAAATTAAGGGGAAGTGGTATTGTGGAAAAGTGAAGGAATAATAGAATAGATGACATCTATGATTTCTGGGTGTGGTGTAAGCCCCTAGCCTTCTCTCTTGTGATATGAGTTAATCCTTCCTGGTTCATGGCACTCCTGGGGAGGAAGCGATGACCCCTGAGTTCCTTTAGGAAGATCTGTCTTTAGGCAGATGAGGTATGTTCTGGAAAAGCCTGTCATTGTTCTTGCTGTGTTCAGACTGTCCTCTATTAAATGTCACCTGGGTACCAAAAAGGCACATGTAGGCTGGCATCTCCTGAACATCTTCAGAATAAAAGTATATGGCATATTATAATTTATGGAGCACTTTTGTAGAAATTAGACCATTTTCATTTTTAATCAAAATAACAGCTTTACTGAACTGAAATTTTCATACCACATAATTCACACACTTTAAAGACTTAGTAGGCTTTAACACATTGACAGAGTTGTACCACAATGACCACAGTCAAATTTAGATCATTTTTGTTGTTCTAAGCATAATACTCTAACTGCTAGCTACCACCTCTCAGTACTCTCCCCAGAAGCTAAGTCTAAACCACTGAGCTACTTCCTATATTCATAGATTTTCCTATTCTAGGGGTTATGTTTTATTTAAAATAGACCATGCTTGCGGACTGGGGAGATAGCTCAGTAGAATTAGTGCTTGCCTGACAAGCATAAGAGCCTGGGTTCAATCCCCGGTTCAAAAAAAATAGAACATACTCAAGGGTGGTCAGATAGTTCAGTGGAGTAAAGTACTTAGGCAGGACCAGAGTTCAATTCCCAGCGTGCTGTGCCAGCCCTGCTCTCGGGACACACCGAGACAGAGAATGAGACTGGGCATAGTGGCACATGCCTGTGATCTCAGTGCTTGAGAGACTGAAAACAGGAGGATCGCTACAAATCTGATCTGTAGAATGAGGCCCTGTAGGCCCTGTACTAAACACATAAAAAGCAAACAAACATAGGAACAAAATTGACAATGTTCACAACAACACCAAAGTCCTTAACATAGCCAAAGGAATGGAAATCCTGCAAAGTGATCTCTCATAGCATATTGGAACAAAATTAGAAATGGACAGTGGAAACATACTTAGAATACAGTGATATTCTTTTTCTCTTTTATCTTAATAACTTTCCATATAGGGTATATGATGTGATATCCAGGCTTGCATATCTGATTTATGTCACGTAACATTCTGGAGTCAAGATGCATCCATTTTCTTACAGATGCCTCAAGTTTACCTTTCTATATGGCAGACTTGTGTTTCATTGTCTACAAGTACCATACTTTCTTAATCCATTCGCCTGCCAGTGGACATATAGGGTGCTTCAAGATTTAGCTATTAAGAGTTGTGCTGCTATAAACATGGGTATGTCCATGGGTATGCGTATACTACAGTGGTAGGAGGTTTTTAATTCTTTGCAGAAGATACCTAAAAGGAATAATAGAGGGATCCAATGGAATTTCCACTTTTAGTTTTTTACAGGATCTCTATGACGATTTTCACAGAGGCTGTATCAATTTATATTTCCAAGCCGGGTGTGTTAGCTCACGCCTGTAATCCCAGCACTTGGGAGGCTGAGGCAGGAGGATTGGTGTGAGTTCGAGACCAGCCTGGGCTACAAAAGTGAGCTCAAGGTCAGCCTCAACTGCATAGCGAGACCCTGTCTCAAAAAGACAAAAAAAAAAAAAATATATATATATATATATATATATATATATATATTTATATATGTATATGTGTATATATATATATTTCCATCAACAATAAAGAAGTGCTTCTTTCTCCTACAGCTTTGATAGTATTTGTTGTTGGTTGATATCTTACTGATAGCCATTCTTTCTAGGGTGAGATTTACTATTAATGATGTTTTAATTTGTATTTCTCAAATAGCCGGTGATGCTAAACATTTTTTCATGTATTTGTCAACTAATTACATTTCTTTTTTGAGTCCCTTATATATTCTAGATATTAGTCCTTTGTCTGAAGAGTGGATGGTAAAAATTTTTCCCATTCTGTAAGCTGTGTCTTCACTTTGTTGGTTATTTCCTTTGTTTGGAAGAGGATTTTAATTTGATGTAATTTCATGTGTTATTTCTTGGTATTATTGCTTGCACAACCAGATTTTTATTCAAACAGTCTTTGCTGACAGCTATGTCTTTGAGGGTTTCACCTATTTGTTTTTAAGCAGATTGTTTCTATTCTATTGTTGAGATACTTGATCTACTTTCATTTTCATTTAATGTACGGTGACAGATAGGGGTCTAAATTCAACCTTTGGCCTGTAGATAATCACTTTTCCCAGAATCATTTGTTAAAGAGGTTATATTTCTTCTAGAGAAAGGGGTTGTCCTCTTTGTCATAGATTGCATAATTGCGTGTGCCTGGCATTATTGTTTGCATGTCTTATTCTGTTCTACTCTAAGTCAATATTTCTTGCCAATACCATGCTGTTTTTATTACTGTAACTTTTCAGTATAACTTGAGGTCTGGGATTCTGATATCTCCTATCGTACCCTCATTGTTCAGCATTATTTTTGTTATTTTAGATCTCCTCTAGTTCAACATAAATTTTAGGATTGCTTTTTCCAGTTTTGTAATAAATATTATTGGTATTTTGATTGAGTTTGCATTAAGTCTATACAACAGTTTTCAAAGTATGGCCATTTGAACTATACTGGTAGTGCCTATTCATGAACAACAGGGAACAACTTTTCATTTTCTGATATTCTCTTCCATCTCTTCTTTCATAATTCTATAGTTTTTTTTTGTTGTTATGGAGGTCTTTTACTTCCTTGGTTAGGTTAATCCTAAGTATTGCATTTTTCTTGATGCTATTGTGAAGGATATTGTTTCTCTAATTTCCTTTGTAGTGAGTTTATTATTGATGTTAAGGAGTACTATTAGCTTTTGTGTGTTAACTTTATAGATTTTGATGCACTACTAAATTTGGTTATGGTAGGAGTCTTTCAGTAGAATTTTTAGGATCTTCTATGTAGAAGAACATGTAATATGCAAGTAATGATATTTAACTTCTTCCTTATTCATATTTCTTCTCTTTTTCTTGCCTAATTGCTCTAGCTAGTATTTTGAGAATTATGTTAAAAAAGATGATGATAGACAAAATCTTTGTCTTGTTCCTGAAGTTAGACTGGAAGCATTCAGCTTGTTCGCAGTCAGTATGACATTGACTATTGGTCTGTCATAGATGACCTCTATCAGACTATTAGAAAGACTTTCTACTCCTATTTTCTGGAAGTTCTCTTTTATCATGAATGGATGCTGAATTTTGTGAAATGCTTTTTCTGTGTGTATTAAAATGGTCATACTGCTTTTGTCCTTGCTTCTCTTTAGTGGTGAATTGCATTTACAATAGAACCTGGGTTCAAAAGCTTAATTCTTTCCACAACTCTGTTTTCAAATCCAATTGGATAAGGACCAAATCAAATTTCCTCATAAGGTCAACACTGAATCTAATGATTGAATGTGGAATCATGAAAAAAATGAAGTTCATGAACCAAGGTACTACTGTATTGATTTGTGTATGTTAAACCAGCCCTGAATTCCTGAAGAGAATTCTATCTACTTGGTGATGACATATGATTTTTTTTTTATAATTTGCTACATTCTATTTGCTAGTATCTTCTGGAGGACATTTTTGCATCTATGTTCATTAAACAGTGTTTTGTGGATTTTTTTTTTATTTTGTTGTGATATTGTTAGGTCTTTCCTAGTTTGAGAATCAGGGTAATACTAGCTTTCAACTTTTTTACATCTATGTTCATTGTAGAGGTTTTTTATGGATCTTTTATTTTATTTTGATGTTGTTGTTGGGTCCTTTCCTAGTTTGGGAATCAGGGAAATGCTTGCTGTCAATAATGAGTCAGGGAATAATTGCTTCTCTTTTCAGTTCATTAAAGAGTTTGAAGAATATTGGTATTAGAACTTTCTAATTTTATTTTATTTTATTTATTTTATTTTGAGACAAGTTCTAGCTATGCAGTTCAGGATGGTGTTGTGCTCACTTTTGTAGCCCAGGCTGGTTTCAAGCTCACACAAATCCTCTTGCCTCACACTCCCATGTGCTGGGATTACAGGCATGTGCTACCATGCCTGGCAAAATTTTAAAGTTCTTGTAGAATTTGGCAGTGAATGCATGAGGACTGGGGCTTTTATTAATTGGTACTTTGTTTTTATTACTTCTTCAATTTCATTAACTGACATTGAGCTACTTAAATTTTTTACATGCTTTTGGTTCAGTTTTGGTAGCTGGAATTGCAGGTGTGACAGCTGATTGAAACCTCGTGGCCAGCTGATTGAAACCTTGGCCTGGACTCCAGTGCTTTGGTAAACTGATCATTTACATTTTGCACTGCTAGCTCATCTAGCTTCTAAATTGTGTCTTTAGCTCCAGTAACTTCTTGGTTGTGACTTTCATTGTCTGTTACATCTTCTCTAATCCCACTGTGTACTTCTGTGGACTAAATTTTCACCTCTTCCACTATCCTTTAAATTAATTTACAAGTCTATCTTGCATTATTCTGTACCTCAGTGCTTCCTGGATTGGTTTCAGGAGTGTTGGAAGTTTGGTGAGGCATGTCTTGCTTTTTATTTTTATGCAACTATTGTTTTGTTTGTGCTTGTTTTGTTTTGTGCAAAAGTTTGTAGATATTCACAGTCTCAGGACTTTGGTACCACTATAGAGACCTTTTTAGTTGTTTTTCAATGTTGTGCTTTAGGCACGGTTATCTGCGTCCCTTGCCACAGCCTCACAATCTTGATCAATTTGAGAGGTGAAGGTGTAGTGACCTTAACCCAGTATTGAAGTTCTCTGGGGAAATACTGTAGTACTGGTAATATCCAAGGGTAATCTGAGTGTTGGCTTACACACAGAAAGAGAAACAGGTATGTGATCCCGTTAATATCAAATGAATTAGCTCTTTTTACCATATTAACATACCAGAAAAATTGACTATGCACTCCCTTAATCCTATATGAAAAGTAGACAATTATGATATAAACATTAAGGCAATCCAGACCTAAGTGAGACCATTATGTCTTCACTAATAGTAAAAACAAAATTTAGAATGTAATTTTACAGAATTGAGCATCAAAAGATTAACCAAGCTTTATAGTTACGCTATGAAGGTTGTAGGACTTGGGAGTAGAGCAATGCAAAAGAAAAACTTTGAAACCTGAAACTCAATAATTTATAAAGACAAAGGAGAGAAAAGTGGTATAAGATCTTATTTGGGAGTAGAAGGTTATCTACAGAATAAGATAAAAATAAGATACAAAAAACTGGCAAGAGAGACATGATGAAAGAAAAAGATGGAGAAAGAAAGAAATGTAAGGAGCTAAAATAACAAAATACGTAGGAGGAAAATTGAAAGGAAGCAGCAGAAAAGAAGAAAAAGAGATTAGACGAGGACAGAGGAAGATCACTCAAGCCCCAGAAAGCTACGGAAGAAAAAAGGAAGGAAAAGAGAGGGGAAAAGAACAAACACAGAGAAAAAAATTCTGAAAACAATGTTTATACTTAAAAAATAAAAAGAAAAGAACACAAAATGAACACAATCAAACAAACAAAGAGAATTTCTTTGTGATTTCAAATTGTGGTCATCTTCTGGGATACAGTTTGAGGCAGTGCCCAGTTTCTGACAGAGCCCAGGCCCATGCTGCGTAGTCCCCAGCATGCAGGCAGCAAGTTTTGGACGGGTGTGCTGAAGTTCACAGAACTTCAGGCTGAACCTGGCCTCTGGCCATGGACTGGGTCTGGGATGTTTGGCTTAAAACTCTCCATGTGTCTTTTGCCGGCCTGTCCATGGCTCCCTGACCACAGATGTCTTCTGTGGCTCACCCTGACTCAACCCCCTGAAATTATAAACCTGGAAGCCCTGAAATAAAGCCAACCACACTCACTGTGAACTTTGGGCTCACGGCTTGGTCAACACCCTTCCTGGTATGGCTTCCAAGCACTCTCTTCAGAGAATAGGGCAGGTGCTTAGGCTCAAGATACTCACTGATAGCCAGGCATAGTGGTGCACACCTGTAATCCCAGCACTTGAGAGGCTGAGGCAGGAGGATTGGTGCGAGTTCGAGACCAGCCTGGGCTACAAAAGTGAGCTCAAGGTCAGCCTGAACTGTACAACAAGACCCTGTCTCAAAAAGACAAAAAATACATAAAAATAAGATACACACTGACCATGTGGCTCACAGCACCCACAAGTCTGGCCTACCACCTAATCTTTCCTTGAAGTCTGTTGGAGACCACTGCGTCTGTTATAGAGTTAGCTCTCCATTCCCATGGTCCTTAACTGAAGAGCTGGGGAGAAAGTAGAGACAGCTTCATCCTTTTTCTGTGTTGTGTTCTGTCTCTTCAGTTCCACTTTAGGCTGCAACTTTCCATTCTATCCTTCCTGGGCCTCAGGACTCCACCTCCCTCCTTCTTTTCCTCCCCAGTGTCTAGATTCTGAATCTGAGAGAGGCTGATTGGTTGCTACTTACTCTCTACCGTCTTCCAGGAATTCCTCATCCCTTCCATAGCTTTCCAGCAAGGCAGAGTCTGGGAGACCAGCCCAGCTCTTCCCAGAGCTTATAGATTATATTGATTACTCACAACTAGCCATAAGGTTTAAAAAAGTCATCTATTTCATACATAAGCAAAGTAAACTTCATATAGTTCCAAAATCTTTTTTTCAGAATAGTATCAGTATTTAGAAATGGAGAGGGTGAATGCTCAAACATCACACTAGTTAAGCAAGCCCACTTTATCTTTCCAGAAGTAGGGAGCAAAGTGTTCCTCTTCTCAGGGCTTCTACTAGGAGAGTCCTGAATTTATGTATGTGGACATTGTTCTTCCTTTTCCCATGGTCCCCAGCCTCTGACCAGCAGAGTCCTCTCACACAGAGCCTATGTGTGACCTTCGAAGTCCACTACAGTTCTACCCAGAGGAAAAGCCCACAGGTCTCTGCTCACCGAAGACTTCATCTTGCTTTACTCATCCTGTCTTTCTTCATCTGATGGTAAGGAATGGGATTCTCGGTGTGCATGTGGTAAATAAAACAAGAGAAGAACCATGGCATACGTTGCATTGGCCATTCTTACCAGTTGCAACTTCGTCAAAAATCTATATTCCCTTAATCAACTTCATAGAGACTATCCTTCCTTGCCAATTGATCTCTGTCCATAAGCATTCTGGATATAGGACTCCGTTTTCTCGATCCTTTGTGACTAGCTCCTAGTAGCCATTAAAGGATTAGGACAAAACCTTAGACAGTGTTTGGTCACATTTATCAGAATAATCCAGGGACATAAGGAAAAGCCTTAGAAAATACTCTTAGTGGAATATAGTGCTCTTTGGAGAAACAGACATGCTGATTAGACTCAACCTTTGGAACATGAGCAGCAGGATATGGTCCCCACATGCCATAAGGCTCTCAATGTAATATTAGCTCAGCCTCTTCTCCTGTTCAGCCTTGGTTAATCCCGTGGAGCTCTGCACAAAGATAAGATCAAAAGTGCAACTCTCTACGTGGCCCCAGACCAATGGGTATTGCGTTTGCCTGTTTGGGTGGAGCCCAGTCCTGTGATTGTAATAGTGCCCAAGTGATTCTGATTTAAGTAGTCCCCATACTACAGTTGGAAACAATAGGGTATATAACAAAAATTGCACACAGGGCAGTGAGTACTATTCATAGGGACCCTTGTGTCTGAGCCATGCCCAGTCTTGTTACACTTTGCAGATAAGGATATTACCTCTGAGTTATCTTAGGACTATTCTATAGGATTATAGAACTTCTGGTCTATGTCAGAGTAACAGTGCATGGTATACAAGGCGTTATTTTAATAAAAGGGAGTGAGTACTCATCTCTTCCCCCACCCAAAGGCACCATCTCTTAACTGTGGTAGCATTTAGCGAGTATTCAGTATTCACTTTCAGTTACTGTATGATATTGTCTCATGGGCCAGTTAATCTTTATAGTAACTCCTTGAGGCTATTTCTCCACTGGAGCTTATAAAACAGAGGCCAAAGAAGTTCAGAAATGTGTCTAGGTACTGCAAGAGCTTGGCTGAGTTGGGACAGGTCTCCACGCTGTCTGGTTCTGCCCATCACGCACCTGCCTACTTTTCTGCTGTGCCGTCTCTCATCCAGATCACACGGATCTGAGAGTAGGGAGCAAGGGGACTGACTCTTCCTGGCTTCCTTCTATGTGAAGGCATTGCATCCCCATCAACATTGCCTTTCCATCACATTTTCCTGTTTTAGACATTGATTCAGAGGATTAAAATAAGGCTGTGGAGCAGGCCAGTAGGGGAGGCCAGGAGGCACAGCAGTTACTAGCAGTCAGATTGCCTACCTGTCTGTCATGAAACGTGCCCTTTGCCCTGCATGCCAGCTTGACCTGGGAACAACATAAGCAGCCCTTTGCCTTGGCTGACCAGGGCAAGGTGTAGTAGGGACACAGTTCTGGACCACCTTGCAGATAAGGACATCGGTTTTGGCAGGATCTGATACATATCATCCTGTGTGTAACATTGGCTCTGTGTCCAAGTTAAAAAAAGAAAAGAAAGAGCAAAAACAAAATATCAGCAGTAAATCAGTAAGTACAGAAATAATTAGGAAACAGTGCAAATTCTTCTAGATAATCTACAAGCTAGCTGCTTGCTCTATGTAAGTTAGTAAATTTGACACAACCAAGGAATGAATAGTAATTTAATATTTTTCCTACCAAATTTAAGATATAAAAAGTGCTTCAATTAGCCATACCCAGATACCCATCTTCCTTCTGCCATTTATGTGAGCAAGTTACTTGACCTCTGGGTCTCAGTTTCTCAAAATTCAAATGGTGGATAATCATCTCTGTTGAAAAGAATGAATCGTAAGGATTAGAAATCATATATGCAAAGGAAGCTCTCTGTGTATAGTAACTAATATTGTAATGGCTCTAGAATTCATTTCCAAACTTAATGGGATGTCTGAGGATGAGCCCAATTGTATGAAAGGCAGAGAGTTTCATAGGTCTTTATGGTTTCAAAAATAATAATATGGAGTTTGTTTGGTGTTTTCCTGCCCCTGTGAGCTCACAGCACTGCATGTGAGCAGCAGTTCCACATATGTTCTGTCTGAAACTTAAAAAAGTCCTGACACATAAGAGCAGTACTATCTTCTTCACATTAATAAGGGCTATGGTAATAATTAGTAAACTTAAATAGTTGACCTCACAATTTATAAAGAATTCAAAGAGCAGCATTGTGAAATTAAATTTAGAGTTCATACTCCCTGGCCCACCCTAGAATTTGTCATTCATTTCTGAAATGCCTCATGAAAATACATATTCAATTAGTAAAACTGAATTTTTAATCTCTTCTCCTATTTAATTATTAGAAAATTATATCCCAGAGATGAAAAAAGACTCGATTCAGATCATGCAAAAAGCCAGTACGAGGATAGGGGTCTTTAAAAAGGAGACGTAAGTGCGTGCACAACAAATATTCATGCCCTGGAAGTCACACGAAGGCTCAGGATCTGCTACTGGCTATCTATACAATTGGGCTAGTTAACCTTACTAGGGCAAAGTATGGTCAGGCCTGAAGTTCTGCCTTGAGAAAACAGCATTCACTTTGTAGTGTCACTGTTGTCATCCCATAATAGATGTGTACCTTGAAAATAAATTCTCGGTAGATATGAGCTTCCTGTACCTCATGCATTAACTTGACAAATGAGTGCTTGGCAAAGTCTGATAACTGAAGCTCCAATGTCAGGAAGCCTCTCCTGCCCAGAGACCAGGAACAGTGGGTACTTGGCAGGCATGGCCAAGCCTGCAGGTCCTCCGCCGGGCTCTCCAAGGCAGAGCTGCTCCTAGAAGCACTTCTGGGAATCTTGGGGTCTTGGTAAGGAGGTCGGTTGCCTCTGTAAATGGCTTCCAGCAACAGTGCTAATGTAAGCTAGATGTTGGAGTGGTTTGTCTGCTCTGGTGGGTGTGGATGCTGAGAGCTAATAGACATGTGAGCACTGAAATTTAAGCTTAATGTGAACACATGCTCGCTTAGGAACAAGGCTGGGGCCATTAGCTCCCAGCAGGAAGGCGACCGAGACTGCAAAATGATCATAGCACTCACTTGTTATGCTGTTCAGAACGACAGTGAGTTCTGAGTCCCATTACCAAGTGTTGATGCCTTGTTCGTGGGCAATGTTTGTGTAACACCCTCACAGGAGAGCAATTCTAAAGGTGGGGCTGAGATCCATGTGACTCCAAGGAAGCAAGCATTTTCCTATTTTCTTCTTGGCAGACAAGGTAATTGAAGAACTTGAAAATCTCCAGCTCCCAATCTCCTCTCCTCTCCTCCCCCTCTTCCCCTGTATGGTATGTTTTTCTGTGCTTCTGTCTCTGTTTCTGTCTGTCTGAGTGTCTGTCTATCTCTCTCTGTGTCTCTGTCTTTCTGTCTCTGTGTATGTATATGCTTCTGTCTGTCTGTCTGTGTATGAGAGAGAGAGAGAGAGAGAATAGCCTATCACCTTATCCACAAAGAAATGCTATTTCCTAATCATCTCCTTCTATAGCATCATGTTGTAGAGCACACCCAAAGTCAACTCATTAGCAGAATTATCTTTTCCTAGTCCAGGCTGTGTCGGTACCTCCCAGTTTGGGCTCATTAACTAGATCTGTGGGTTTGGCGCTGACTTCTCCGCTGGAAGAACTCAAGTTTTTACCATTTCCCACCCCAACTTGTCCTGGTGAGAAAATGCCCAGTTGTTCATTTATATTTTATTTAGGTTTTAGGACATTAAAATTGAATGCCTACATTTGAGGAAAAACTGATAAGATAAATGACAGCCAAACTCGGGACCATCTTGACCTCAGGAAAACCATAGCAACTCTGTATCAATTTATTCTCTAGTAATTTCTTTACTCAATACTGGAAGGCGCAGCCTCTGTCTGGTCAGTGGCTGCTTTTGTCCCCAGAGTTGAGCCTGTGATGTTCCCACAGCACACGCCTCCTTCTGAAGGGCCGTCCAATCAAATCCTTCCACCCTCTGTTCCTGGGTAGAGGGTCAACCACTGTGTGTTCATTTCCTCTTACCACTGTGGCCAAGTCAATGAACTGGCTTGACACAATGCTAACTTGCTATCTGATAGTTCTAGAGATTTCACTGCTCAAAATGCGAGGTGTAGATACATTTATGTAACTGCACAAAAATCTATTTCCTTGCTTTTTTACCTTCTAAAAGCGACTCCACACTCTACCTCTCCTGCTTCAGCTTCAAAGACACAAGGATACACGGACTCCTTTTTGTGTTGCCATTTGGCTAGTTCTTGCTTCTGCTTCTCTCTTCCATTATAAACACCTTTGATTATACTGATCTGATCTGGATATTCCAGCACAGTCTCCTCATCTAAGACTCAGCAGATTAGCAAGCTTAGTTCCCATTATAGCCTTAATTCCCCTATGCTAACATTTTTACAGGTTCTGGACATAAAGTGGTAGACACTTTGGGGCTGGGTATCTAGCATGTCGTGTGCAATGCCCTTTTTCCATGAAGCAAGGATTGTTCTCTGCAAGCACTCCAGAGAGCAGTCCTGGTCAACACTGGACTGCAGCAGCCTTGTCCACTAAACAATCTCCTGATGGCCACTGATAAGTGTTCCAGATTACCCTCCCTTGGCAGGCTTCCCAGGCATGTGGTCTGAACCGGCTTCCAGGCATCCCAGTATCCTTCCCTTTTGGCTGACATATGCTCTGTGTCCTCAGCAGTCACCCCCTGACCAGATCACATTGAAATTTCACTTTGGAGGAAACACGGGTGAAAAATGAAGATTGCTTAGCTTGCTTCAAGCAGAATGTCAGCTCTGGGCCTCATCCTGGAGCCATGGCTCCTCTGAAGAGATCAAAAGGAGCTTCCATGCCCCCTGTGGCCCCAGGGAGGGCAAGGGTCTTACACCAGAAGTGAGGACATCTAGTTCTCTGGCCAAAGCTTTGACCTAAAGGTGGGCACAGGATCCCAGCCAGATGTGTCAGGGACTGCGCTGGTGATCAGTTATTCAACTCCTTATCTTTTCAGTCATCTAGAATAGGAAGCTCTGTGTGGCTAGTGCCTCCCAATTCAAGGGGGGAGGAAGTGCTGTTGGTCCCTTGTCAGCTGAAAGGATGAAACTGTGACCAGTTCTACAGTCTTTCGGCCTCTGCTGCATCCATAAAGAAAAAAGCTAAGTTCTAGATTATATAGCTTTAGAGTAGTGGCTTGTCCATGGAACACTTTAAAAATAGGTATATTACATGAATATCTATTTTATGTACTCCAATATGTCAATTTAGGTATGTAGTTAATGTTTCTTAGCACTTTTGCATTTATGTAATTTATGAACAACATCTAATATTTGTAATATGTTGTGAACTTAATGCACATTCATACTTGACTTAATTTATTTTTTCTTTCCTTGCAACAAAAAGTTGAATAGCAAATATAGTGTTTTCTACCACATTGAAAAAAAAAAAAAAAAGTAGTGGTTTGTCTATCATCCCAGATCTCTGATGACCAGGGATACACATTGCTCATGTGATACGATCCTAAACTACTAGCCACTCCTGACTGTTATCTTCTAGAACTTCCAGAGGTAAGATTTCCCCCTCTGTCTCTGGCATACATAGTAATCATATTTTGAGTATGGCCCTATCAGCAGCCCTCTTGCCTCTAAGAGGAGAGTAACTACCTGAAGATGAAGCTTTGTAGAAGCAAGCCATGCCAAGTGATAAAGCCAGAGTCCTGCTGACTGCAGTTGAATCCTTGGATTTACTGGAGAACAAAGATTTGCTGACATTCTCAATCTCCAAATGATAGAAGGACATTCTCACTCCTGCTGATGCTAATTGGAAGTGTGTTTTTCCCTGTGCAATGATAAAATCCTCACAAGGACGGCCCTTCCTTCTGAGTGAGTCACATGGCAATCTAGACATAACTTGTTTTTTCTTAGAAATTCCTCCCCATGGAAAGCAAGACTCTGCATATCAAAATGGGGCCCTCAGGCCAATTTGCTGCCCCTGAAGACCATAACTCCTCCATATTCCATATCCATATTCCCTCCTGAAGAGCAACTACACTCTCTTCTTCCATTTCCTGGGAAAGAAGGGTGTATTCACAACCAGGTACTCCTGTTTGATGAACTCAAAATGCTCCTGTTTGATTATAACCACCAAATCACTAGAAGCAGAAATGTACCACTGACTGAAAATTAAACAGAGAGAAAATGAGTATTGATGACATTGACTTTAGAGGTGATAGAGCAAAAATAGTGCTGCCTTTATTCTACAATAATACTCTCTCTAGGCACTGATTTGCCCTCTTGCATTTCCCACACATGAGTTGGCCCTTAGGGGAAAAAATCCCAAGGGTTTTGTGGTTTTTCCCTCCTGTGGAGAAGATGAGCATGCAGTGACCCACCCACAGTCTCTCTTTTGTTCCTTGTGGGAGCCAGGAAGGAGACCTGCCAGGGACCTCTGCTTGGAAAGAGTCTGTGGTCATGGAACTGTACCAGGAGGATGGTCCACAGCAGGGTCAAGCCACCAACCTTGACCTCAGCTCCATGCTTTAACCAGCAGTGGCAAAGTCTGACCAACTCCCTGGGCTAGGGTGAACCTCATCTTGATGTGACCAGGGCTGACCCTGATCCCCACAAACCTAACACATGGTTCTTCATGGCTCCCTGAACTGACCAGAGCCTCCAAACTTAGAAATGGTCACTGGCCTTGAGAGAGCAAACTCAGAATTTCTTCAACTTTGACCACAACTGTGAGTCAGTGGTTAATACAGAGTCTTCCCGAGTGGCCTTCGGTACTAATTCAGGAACTCAGCAAGATCTAGAAGACCGATGGCCCTTTACTGAGCACAGAAAGCCACGTGCAGGGTCTTGAGAAACTGATTGATTGATTTTGCTTAACAATGATACAGACATTCACATTCCTATGTGAATATATACTGTTGACCCAAAAGTCATGACTGGGTGAACTTGAGATCCATTATCTTAGGCCTCTGGTGAAGATTGTTCAGGCAGTTCTCCTCATCCCACTGATCAAATCTGGAATGCATTAAACTTGCTCCAGAGGGATTTAGTTCTCCACTGTAAGTACTGCTAGCTTGAATAGTACCTGACTTCAGTGGAAAGAAGTAGGATGCTTTTGATAGTATTTCCTTAAGTTATAGTTCTCCTTGCTTTTGACAGTTATAGTGTTCATACAGCACATTTATTAGGTGATGAGGTATGATAACCTCTATGTACATCTACTTAGAGAAATCATGAATTTCTTACGAGGATATTAGCTAGCTACACATTTTCTCTGGTCATGAATCTTATTTCCTCAATGAGTTCCATTCTTCTATAAAAGCTGTCTGCACAAGACATGGCTAGTCACCCTCCATCACTTGGCATATCATAATCTTGCCCACCTCGGATTTCAGCTGCAGCCCAAACCAGATCCTTTTTGAACTGATGGCGTTATACCTGTGTCTGAGTGTGGCAGGGATTTGTACATCGGCTTAAGACCTTCTCCCAGGTTGCTTATTGGGTGAGGCAGCTGGGGAAGGGGGTGGGGCAAACCTCAGGCGTAGCAGCTGAGTGGGCGGAGCTGCCTCCTCTTCTTTGGGTGAGGCCTGATTGTCAAAGCCATTCTACAAGATCCAAAGTCTCTGGTTAATGCTCCTGTTCCTTTCTTGCCTTATTCCTCTTCACTCCTTTGCAGTGAACTGGAATAAGCTCTCAGGTAAGTGGCTTATGTCCAGGCTCCAGCCTCTGACTTTAACTCAGGGAATCTTAGCTGAATGCAATCAATTCTGTGGAAGCTGGGAAGAATGTGGACTTTGGAAATATACTACTTGATGCAAGCTACATAACCCTGGAAGAAGAGATTTTTTTTAAACCATTTGTGCTTTTATTTATTTATTTATTATTTATTTATTTATTTTACCTGTAAAGTGAGAATAACATTACCCATAGTCCGGGATTACTGTAGCAGTCATTATCGAAGAACTTTTCCCTAGGACAATGGTAATGAACCTACAACACATGTGCCTCAACGGGCTGTTATCAATGAAAGCTCTAAAAGGTTTGCCATCACTGCCGTTAAGAAGGTAGCATCTGTAACCCTGCATATTTCTTCTTTGGGGCAAAACCGTACAAGAGTTTCAGGTCACAACAGCCTGGCTCATTGGAGCAGGGGAGACTGTAACAGCAAGTCACTGTTTCCTGGAGTTCTGAGTCACTCGCCAAGTCATTTCTTTGGGCCTGGTTTTATCTTAGGCACTGAAGCCACTAGAAAACAAAAATTCTGCTCTTGAAACACTAGGGCAAAGCACAGGGATGAAAGAGATAGATTATTTTAATACTGCCTATAAATGAATGGTAGTTGTTATAAAAATGCTAATAAAAATGCTAGCTAATGCAATAATTTTTACTTTTTCCAGTCTTTTCTTTTTCAAAGAAGGGTCATAAATATCCAAATGCGGCATCTAGCTTCCCGACAATGAGGGTTGATTACGGCGACTGTTCTTCTACTGATAACACCTGCCTGGTTTTGACAGCCTAGCCTCACGTTTCTGCATAATTTGCAAGGATAGACAGTAAGGTTCAAAGAAGTGGAAAGAGTCAGAGATGGGACAGCCATGATGCCTATTGACAGAAGTTGCAGGGTAGCAGACTTTTATGCTTAATGGGGGACACAGGGAAAAACACTGCACCAAAATTTCAGGTCCAGGTAGCCTTTTCTTTCTCTGTTGCTTCCCATGCATATCCCAACCCTTCTTTGTGACATGGGCACAAAGTGTGGTTTCTACCCCAGCAATTTTAGCAGCACAAGGGAGCACAAGGTGACAGCAGAAGTCCAGGCCCCAGCAACTCAGAATCTGCATTTTTCTCAAGGCCTCTGACTGTGTTACACTTTAGGATGCTTTGCCCGGGGAGTGAAGAGCAATTGCTTGCTGAGCAGACACCAGACCTCTGCACCTTTGGATTGAGGTGAGTGCCCACACTCGGCCCAGGCTGACTGGAGCTCAGGATGCGCTCCCACATGGGAAATGAGGAACAGAAGACAAACTGACAGGTTAAGGGTCAACAGGACAGAGGCAGGGAGCTGCCTGGGCTTCAGGTAAGAGGTATATAAATTGTGACTGTTTCTCATGTCTTATTCCCCCATTTTAAGCTGCCTTAGGAATTCTCTAGGGGAGCTGAGATTTTCCCTTTCGGTTATTAAAACAGTATTACAATTGAAATTCACATACAGACATTATTTTAAGGCTCAAGCAGGAGAACTTTATGGGTAGTACATGGACGATGGAATTTTCTTTTCCTCCTTTGCTTTCCAAGGTCTTCATTGAGTCAGATTCGCCTTTCTTTTGCATACAAGCCTTGTTGAGACTTACCCCACCCCCACCCTGCCAGGGTTTATCTGGGGAGGAGGGCGGAGCAAAGGAGGTGACCTCCCCTGCCAGAGCTGTCCTGGTTTACTCCCTCCCTGGATGCTTTTTGATCTGAGGTGATGATTCAGAGGGTGGGTGAAAAACATCTACATGAGCCACACACTGGAAGAAGAGCTACCACTGTGACAAGGGAAGTCACTATACTGCTTCAGGGAAGGATAGCCAGGACAGAGAGGTGGGGCCTGACCTCAGACCCCAGATACAAGTGGGGTGCTCAAGCTAGGGCATACACAGTATAATAGATCAGGTGTCATTGATGGCTCGGTTGCCATGGCAACCTTTCTAGCTAACATCCTACAAAATTCTGCTATTGGTCACAATGCTTTTAGAGCTTCCCTAAAATCTCAACAAAGCAAACTGTTCCGCTTACTGTCAAAGAAGGGCCAGAGAGATAGCGGACTAAGTGCTTCCTTTGGCAAGCACAGGGACCAGGGGTTGATTCTCGGTCCTGCATGTAGCATGCCCCCCCCACCCACTGAGTCTGGGCGTGGTGGTACACACCAGTAATACCCGCACTGGGGAGGTTGAAAACAGAAGTCTAACAAGGAGTCTGAGCCACATAGTCAGACCCTGTACCAAATACATAAAATGAAAAATAAGTAAAATAAAATAAATTTTAAAAGAAGGGACATCTTCATGTTTGAGAAAAAAATTATTTAATGGTAACAAAACATAAGTATGAAACCAAAAGTTATTTTTAAATTAAGTTAGCCAAATAACTGACAATTTTGGGGGCAAAAGAAGTACTAGAACTAAGTTTTCATTGGTCACCCTTGGTGCAAAGTGATCAACCATCTTAGCTATGTTGGTTGGGTGGTTATACCAATATAATTGCCGATAACACCCACAATCTTTCCCAAAGTGCCTGAGTGCCTGTGATAAATTCTGATACCCTGCCCTGCAGGCAGTTCTGAAGAGAAGTAAAAAGATATACACAAGCTGTGGTAGGACTGGGGATTTGGTGTCCAGTTGTCTACTGTGACTCCTCCTCAGAGCACATTGGTAGAAAGCCCAAGTTTCTGAGGCATTGGCTTTGCATAAAATGCTCAACTCATCTACCTGCGATACTTCTCTTGGTCTTACTGGACATTCAGGAATGTATGAATAGCAGGCAGTTGGGACTGTGGGAAGGCAATGCCTGGCAGCAGACCTTTGTCCTCTCCTTTCACATGTCATCAGGATGTATCTGCACGTTTCCTCCTGTACATTGACCTTGGTATTATTTACTCTAAGTAGACTTTATCTTGTGGGGAAAATAAAGCAGCTTAGGTAGCATAACATGTCCTAGGTCCCGCAGTCCCACAGGAATGGCCTTCACTGGAGGCATGGTTTTCTTTTGGGGGCCAGGATAGAAACAGAAGGGATGGAGCCATTATAAAGAGGGACCTGAGGGGTGTGGGTATATGAGCTAGTGCTCTGGGGAGGGCAGGTTATTCCAATGTGTTACCAGCTACCTCATTCCACAGACATTCTATCTTCCTTCTCTTTTGGGGAAAAGATACGGTATCACTTTGTAAATATGACCTGAGTCATTATCATAACACACTTTCCCAAAAGCCAGAGAAGGCAAAAATATTTCAAGGGGACTTGTGACTATTGATGTCACATCATAAAATTGTATTAGAAACATGAAGACATAATACTGATACTTCAGACTATTTTGGGCTAAAGAATGTAAATAGACAATGTTTTGAGTAGAAACATCCCCAACTTTCTGATATCAAAAATAACTTTGTAACAGGTCATACATCTGGGGATTCTGGCAACAAAGAATTTCAGAGTGCAATCACTAACCATAGTGATGAAATACAGAGTCAAAATAACACGCACTTTCAACTATTTTTAGACTCCTTTTCTCCCAAGGAGGTCGATAGAACGAAGATGCTTGATCATTTTCCCAAGCTTGGCTGTTCTTGAGAAGGTAGTGGAGATGGAAATGGGTCAGAACAGGGTGGAAGAATGAGATTCACTTGATGCGTGAGTGTATCTTGTGTGATGTGAGTGTTATATGCAAGGTGCAACACAATGGCTGAACACATAATGGTAGATGGACCAGTTCCACCAGTCATCTTCCTCCACCTTGTTTCCACTTAATATCTCTGTAAGCGTTCACATTTCTTAATGTAACTGTGGAACCCACGGGACTTTTCTCATTCATCTGAAACACTTAACAGTGTAGTTGTTCCTCAGTGTCCACTAAGACTTGGGTCCACGGGCCAGCCAGATAGCTCAGTGGACTAAAGTGCTTGCTTAGGCAGGCCCAGGGACTGAGGTTTGACCCCCAGCATGCCATGCTGGTGCCGGCCCCATCCCCACAGCTCTCTCAGACAGTGATTGAGACTAGGTGTGGTGGCATGCTCCTGTAATCCCAGCACTTGGAAGGCTGAAACCAGGGGGATCACTACAAATCATATCTGTGTAGGGAGACCCTGTAGACCCTGTACTAAATACATTTTAAAAAAAGAATCGGGTCCAGGACCCCTGAGGATGATACAAACCATGAATACTCAAGTCCCTTTCGTAGAGTGACCTAGTAGTTGGCTACAACATACATATGCCCTCACATATTTCATTTCTGCTAATATGTATTACCAAATATAGTGTAAATGCTTTATCAAGAGTTGTTTTACTGTATTATTTAGGTGGAAATATTAAGAAAAACATAAGTATGTGTCAGTACATTTTTTTTTTCCTAAATAGTGTCAATCATCAAAGAGTTAAAGCCAAAGATGCAGAATTTACAAATAGGAAGGGGCCAGCTGCACATGGCACAGAATGATTAGACTACTCACACGCCACAGCTAAGGGCAATCAGGGTATCGATCTGCAGATAAAACATAACTGCTAAGTAGGGTAGCAGACTACAATGAGGAAATGGTAGCTATGGCAAATGAAGTGAGTAAGATCATTGACTTCTATATGGGGGAAGTGGGTTGGACCAGAACCTTGGCCCAGAGGAAATGGGGGAAGTGGTTGCAGAGACTTCTTGGGGCTGGGAGGAAGTGATGCGTGCAAATGTGAGGAGGGCTGTGATGACTAATGATGTGTGAATAAGGAGCTGGAGCTAAAGGTCCATGCAGGAGAGCAGGGAGAAGAAGGGCAGGGCCTGAAGTATTTGGGGTGAGCCAGCTCTAAGTTCAGATTTAACCAGTAAAGTTTGCTTTGCTTTGTTTTATTTGTACAAACTCATGCTTTGCTTGGTGCAAGGGATACTGTTGGGAGTTTCCCAGGGCAACGCCAGTCAGGCTGGAGAAAGGAGGACTTGTATCATGAGAATCAACTATTCTGAGGCATTTTCTCTCTAACAAGAGTTAAGTCAGAGGGTCTGGAGTCAGTATCTGAAGACAGCTCACCTGTGGATGCAGCCAGACAAGAAAGCCTCTGCTTAACTTGTGGTTAATGGGCCCCCTAAGGAGCCTCATGGTGCTAGTAAAAAACAAACATTGAGGTCCAGCCCAGGACTGCTAGAAAGGAGAGGGCATAATGAAAGGGCTGGTGCTCACATCTCCTTTGTTGTGTTAAAAGTATCCTCCTTTGGAATATCCTCTGTAAAACACTGCTGTATTTGATATCTACCTCTGCTGGAGGTAGTCAGAAAAAGCACACACACACACACACACACACACACACACACAAAGTTCTCAAAAATGCTTAAGGGTCTTGTAGTTGGGTTGGGGAGAGCAAGAGGAGAATCTGAGGAGAGGCTTTTTGTTATAGTTTGTGTCTTTGTGTCTAGTTGTCCCCCCAAACGTCATGCAGTCATGGGGCAGCTCCTGGAGTTTGTGATTGATTCTTGATCTAGTGCTGAGATTGTGGGTGTGGGTGCTGCACCCACCCTGGGGTGTGCAATCTGCATAGAAATGCAAGAAGGGGAGAGAGGCTTGATGGCAGCCCCAGCTGCAGCCCCTCCCTCAGCCCTTTGCTGTTTTCCACTACCAGGAACAGCTGCCCTGTACCTTGGAGCCAGCCAAGTATGGACTGAAACCTCCACTAACAGAGCTGAATAAGCCTTTCCTTCCTTCATTTTAGGCGTCAGATATTTTGTCCCAGCAATAAGAGAAAGATAACTGAGACACTCTTGTTTAAAAGAAGCCAAATATATATGGCTGTGCTTGATTGGTAGTGATCAAGTGTGTAATATGGGAAAAGTGCTACCAGAAGTAAAAAGAGACTCAACCTGCCCTGCACTGAGCACAGAAGGCTGCTCATTCCCTGTTGTGGCTTGGGATTTTGCCAGGGGGAATAATACAATATAGGTGACATTTTATAAGATTATTTTATAATAGTCACCCAAAGAATCATATACAGAAAGTGCAAGAAATCTGTACACATGCTAAAGACCAAATAATTCAGCTGTGAGCCTAGATCCTACAGCAATGTCATGAATGAATCCAGCTGAAAACCTATAGCCCATGACAATGCCCCCCACCACAAGTCCAACTAGAGGCCTACTGCCTACGACATTGCATCATGTAGACCTGTTTCACACACTTGTACTGGGAAGGCCCAAAGGTCAGTGGAAGCTAGAAAGTCTACACCAACAGGATGAAGGATCTGTGCTATTGGGCTGAGGGATCCAAACAGGAGCCATGAAGCAATGTTCAAAGTGAGAACCGGAGTTCCCTCAAGAGTGTCACAGCCATCCTCAGCAAGTGTGAGGCCCCAAGTTCCTCCTGAGTTCCTATCAAGAAAGCCGGTACAACAAACTTTTCCAGGAGACTGAGCTGTGTACCATCTCACCCTCCAGAGACAGGAAGTGATGCTCAGAGTGAGGACCAGTGCATCCCCAAAGTGAATCATAGCCATTCTCAGTGACAGTAAGATTCTGAGCTCCTTTAGCAATAAGAACAACCAAGTTCATCAGGAAAGCCAGCAAGACAAGCTCCTCCAAGAGAACCACAGCTCGCAACAGCCCCTACAACCCCAGTAGTTCCGCCTCTTGCACTACTGGTAACAATCCTTGGGTAGGCCTTCCACACCCAGCACCACACTGATTCAGTGTAGCTGAGTGTTACAAGTTGACCACCAGTTGTCAACCCACCTCACTTGTTTTATTATGAATCAGGATTTTTCTATTTAGTGGGAGAAATAACCCTGTAGTAGGTTAAAATTACAAAAATTAAAAATAAAATTCAAAAATATTTACATTTTTGCTTTGATATAAAATTCTGTCTGGGACATAGATGTGAATAAGCAAAGATATTTAATAATAACTACATATGTCTAACACTTAGAGGTACTATAGTACTTGACATTATATTAACTCATTTGATTCTTATTTTACAGAACTGAGGATTGAATCCAGAACCTCTGAACTGAGCTACATCCCCAGCACTTTTGTATTTTTTTAAAACAGGATTAAAAAAGACAATAAAAATGATACAGAATTTCAAAACAAGATGATAAGAAATTAACAGTTATTATAGTTCATGTTGTTATCTTCAAAGCAGTTGCTCAAATTACCAGATATAGGCATATAAGGTTTCTTTAAGTGACTGATAGAAATTGGTTAATACAATTATCTTAGCTAATGTATGATATACCCAGAAGGAGAATAGCTGGATTGAATGGAACATCTAGCCCTCGTTTTTTGAGGAATCTCCACACTGATTTCCACAGTGGTTGTACCAGTGCATACTTGTACCAACAGTGGAGTAAAATATCTTTTCCCACCTCTCAGGCATTTGTTATCAGTTTATTTCTTAATGTTAACTATTGTTTCTGGAGTAAGATGAGTCTCAGTGTTGTTTTAATTTACACTTATCAAATGATCAATGATACTGCACATTTTTTCATATATTTATTTGTCATTTGTATTTCATCTGAGAAGTGTGTATTAATCTCAGTGCCTGTTTTTTGATTGAGTCTTTGAGTTTTGGGGGCCTGATGTTTTCTAAAATTCTTTATATATTCTAGATAAAAGTTCATTGTCTGAGTAACATTTGGCAAAAATTTTCTCTCATATTATGAGCTTTCTTTTCACTCAGCTGGTGATATCTTTTGATATGCAAAAGCTCTTTAATAAGATGATACCGCAGTGTTGATTCCCCTGGAGTAATGGATCTTGTTCATGAACTCTCTGCCCACCCTTACGTCTTCAAGATTTCAGCCTACTTTGTCTTCTAGTAGATTTTGTTTCTGTTTTAATATTTAGATATTTGATCCAGTTCGACTGTAGGTTAATGATGGTGATAGAAATGGATCTAGCTCCAGTCTTCAGCATGTGGAAAGCTAGCTTTTCTAGCACCATTTAGTAAAGAGGCTTCCTTTCTTCCAGTGAACATGTTTGGATCCTTTTTCAAAGACAAGGTGGCTGGATGTATTTGCATCTTCTAATTGGTTCCACTGATCTTTGGCTCTGTTTTTTTTTTTTTTTTCCTTTCCAGTACCATGATGATTTTATCATAGTATATTTGTAGTATAACATCAAGTGAGGAATTGCCATACCTCCTGCCTTGCCTTTGTTGGTGAAGATTGCCCTTACTATTCTAGTATCTTCTGGCTCCTTCTGAAATTTAGGAATATTTTCTCTAAATCTGTGAGGTATGCTAATAGGATTTTGATCGGGATTGCATTAGATCTGTTTAAAAATTTTTTGGTACAAGGAATCAAACTCAGGACCTTGATCTTGTCAGGTAGATGCTTACACAACTGAGCTATCTACCTGGCTCTGTATAATAATTTTAGAAGCATGGCCATTTTCATAATATTGGTTCTTCCTATCTATGATAAAGGAATATTGTTTCATTTGTTGAAATTTTCCTCAAACTCTTTTTTGAGATTACTACAATTTTCAATATATAGATCTTTAAGTTTCTTTGTCAGATTGATTGCTAACAGTTTCTTTATTTTGGATGCTATTCTGAAGGGTATAGTCTACCTTGTTTCTTCCTTAGTGAGTCTGTTGTTTGTGTACAGAAATGCTATAGATTTATGAGTGTATATTTTGCATCCTGCTATGGGGACTAAATTTAGCTATTAAATCTACAAATCTTTTGGTGAAGTTTTTGGGGTCTTCTATGGAGAGTATCATGTCATCTGCAAATAATGATACTTTCACATTTTCCTTTCCTATCCTTATTTCTTTTATTTATTTCTAGTGTCTAATTGCAATGTTTCTAGAACTATATTGAATAGGAATGGTGATAGTGGATATCTTTGCCTTGTTCCTGATTTTAGAGTGAAAGCTTTCAGCTTTCATCCATTTAGTTTGACGTTGGCTGTTGGTTTGTCTTAGATGGTTTTTATCAGATTGAGGTAAGGACCATCTATTCCAATGTTGGGATTTATGGAAAGCTTTTTCTGTACCTATTGAGACGATCATGCGATTTTGTCTTTGGCTCTGCTGATGTGGTATATTGAATTTGTTGATTTATGTGTATTGAAACATGTCTGAATTCCTGGGATGATTCCCAGTCAGCCATAGTGCATAGTTTTCTCTGTGATTTTCTGCATTGTGTTTGTTAGTATTTTATTGAGAATTTTTGCATCTATGTTCATCAGGGATATTGGCAGGTAGTTCTCTTTTCTCACTGGGTCTTTCTCTTATTTTGGTGTAAGGGTAATATTCGCCTCCTGGAATGAGTTAGGGAAAGTCACTTCCGCTTCAATTTCATTAAAGAGTTTCAGAGGTATTGAAACTAAATCTTCTCTGAATTTTCTATAGAATTCCCCTATAAATCCATCAGGACCAGGAGTTTTCTTTGTTGATAAGTCTATTACATTTTCAATTGTATTAACTGATATTGGGTTATTCAGAAATTTTATCTTCTTGGTTCAGGTTTGCTGATACATAACTTTCTAGGAATCCGTCCATTTCTTCGGTATTTTTCATCCTATTTAAGTAAAGATGTTTGAGTAGGTTGTGATATTCTTCTCAATTTCCACAGGACTTCATTCCTTGTTGCATGAATTTGAGTTTTTCTTGCCTGTTTTGATAAGGTTGACTAGGGGGTTTATCAATTGGATTTACTGTTTCAAAGAACTAACTCTTCAATTCACTAATTCTTTGTATGTTTTTATTCTCCATTATGTTAATTTCTGCTCTAATCATTACAATTTCCTGCATTCTTTGGAGTTGACTTGCTTTTCTTTTTCTAGAAATTCCAGATACAGCATTAGGTTGTTTATTCATGCTCATTCTGTTTGTTTGTTTTTTTTTTTTAGTGTGAGAATTTACTGCTATAAATTTCCCTCTGTTGACAACATTCATTGCATCCTGTAGGTTGCAATGTAGGTAAATTGTATTTACATTTCTGTTTGAGTGTAGATATTATTTAATTTTGTTCTTTGATTTCAACTGTGACCCATTGGTTGTTTGGGAAGGTGTTATTCCACCATTATGGATTTCTTGTGTTTTCTGTTGTCAGTAATTTCCAATAACTGATATGAATTGGCTTATATTATTTTCCTGCTGTTTGATTCTCTACTTACTTTTCCCCTATGTTCAATTGCTTGCTCTGGTTGGAGGTTCTTTTCTATTGTTCTTAGAATTGTGGTCATTTTGTCTCTTTCAAGAGGGTTGGTTTGGTGGTCATGAATTTCTTCAGTTATTCTTTGTCATGGAAGTACATTATTTCTCTATTAATTTTGAAAGATGGTTTTACAGGGTACATCCATCTATGTTAGAAGTTATTTTCTTTTAGGACCTGAAATATTTTACTCTAATTTCTTCTTGACATGATGGTTTGTATCGAGAAGTCTGCTATGGTTGGCTTTTTGTTTCTTCTTTTCAACAGCTTTTAACAATCTGTTTTATTGTTTCTGGCATCTTGATTATTATATGTCTGGGTGTAGATTTATTTTGCTTATTGCTAATTGGAGTTATATATGCCTCACTACATGTCACATTCTTTTTCTATACTTGAGAAATTTTTTTACTATTAGTTCTGCAAATAATATTTTTATTAGTTTTTGTTTTGTTTCTGTTGTCATTGTTTAATTTTTTGTGTTTGTACCAGGGATTGAACTCAGGACCTCACACTTTCCAGGCAGGCACTTATGCCACTTATAGCCACTGAACTATCTCCTTAGCTCTTCATATAATCTTTTTTACATTATCCATGTTGACTCTTTCTATTTCATTGACATCTGTCAATCTTTTTGGGGAGAGAAGGGTTGACAGGGTGTTCAGAGTCTCACTACTTGATCGGATTCATAATGATTTGTCTACTTACAGCCTCCCAACAGCTGGGATTACAGGTGCGCACCACCACACCTCGTCTCAATTGCCAGCTCAGTGCACCCCAGGAGTGGGGTGATACCTATCAATCTTATGTTTTTGTTGCATCATCTTGCAGTTGTTGAATTGTTATTCCCTGGTTCCTTGTTATTTTTAAGAGATGCTTGCTTTCATGATCGCTAGTTGCAATGCTGTCTTCCAGGTCTGAAAAGTCTGTTTTCAGTGTCATTCAAGAAATTCTGCCAGCTTGCAATAGAATTTTTAATTTCTTGATGGCTTTGAACCTGTTTTATGCATTCTAATTCTTTCCTATATTGTTCATTCAAGGTTTCCATCATTTTTCTATGTTTATCTTTTTTTAGTCTAGACATAGATAATTTTCTTTTTTTTTTTTTTTTTGCCTTTTTGAGACAGGGTTTCACTATGCAGTTCAGGCTGGCCTTGAGCTCAGTTTTGTAGCCCAGGCTGGTCTCGAACTCGCACGGATCCTCCTGCCTCAGCCTCCCGAGTGCTGGAATTACAGGCGTGAGCCACCACGCCCGGCTAGATAATATTTTTATCTTAGGCATATCCTTTTGGATATGCTGAGCAATACTTTCATTTTGTTTTTCATTTCTTATTTTGTCTGAGGATTGTATCTACTCTGATTTCCTCTTTGCCTCCTGGAGTTATTTCTTTACTTTACTTGCTATCACTTCAGAAATTTCAAGTGTGTAACTTTCAATTTCTTCTTTGAATATATCCTGGATTTGTTCTGGGTGGACTATAAGTCTGAGATTGAGATTGCATTTTTCTCTTTCATCCTGACATTGTTGAGGCTCCATGTTGCTTTGTAGATGGTAGAGTGGAGTTGCATAGGGTATTTCCACTCCCTGTAGGCTCACCAAGGCTTCATAATGTCTCCTTTGATGACAGAGGGGCAGTGACCCCACTTTCACATTTTGTGTTCTTGAGACATGATCTCAGTAAGGCACTAAGTTGCCTAGGCTGGATTTGAACTTGTAATCCTTCCAGAGTGCTAGGACTACAGGTCTGCACCACCACACCAGACAATCTCATTAAGCTCTTGCAAATTCTACTAAACAGGTATATTACTTATCTTTATTTTACAAGGGGGACTTAGAAAGTCCTGTTTTGCTCTCTGAGGGAATGGCTTTGATATAAGCAATGGCCATGACTGTTGCTTTCGTCATCGTTTCCATCACTCTTGGAGACTTCAGTTTGAGTAGCCTCAACTGTGGGACCACTTAAGCTAAGCTGCAATGGACATTGGAGACCCCTGGGCTGGGTGGTAAGACACTAATGTAACTGTGCCAGGTTTGAGTCTACCAGTGCTACTCAAGCACTTCTTCTGTTAGACATCAGTGGACTCGTGTTAAAGAAGGGTCCAAAATAGCAAGCATTAGAGTCCAGCATGGTGGTACACACCTGTAATCCTAGAACTTGGGAGGCTGAGGCAGGAGGATTAGTGTGAGTTTGAGACTAGCCTGGGATACAAAAGTGAGCTCAAGGACAGCCTGAACTGCGTTGTGAGACCCTGTCTCAAAAAGACACACACACACACACACACACACACACACACACACACACACACAGCATTGCAGCTAAAGAAACACTTCAATGTATAATGCATTTATAGTCTCTTGTTAGTTCTAAGACTCAAAATGATCCCATAGAGCACAATGACATCTTAAAGTTATTCTTGTAGACATTTGCTTTGAAAACTGGCCACCTAGCCATCTAACTACAGAGCAAAGCACATGGCACTCCTGGGTGCCACAGCCGAGAGCCCAGAGATATCAGGAAAGGAAATATTCTTTAAAGATCTGCTTCCCCAGGCTGGCACATGGTTTGAATTAAGAATATGTCTTTCCTAACTTTCTGACATGATTAAAGCCTCTGGGGAAACAATGACCACTTAAAAAGGGACAAGAAAGTATTTCATAACTCCAAAATGACTTCTAAGTAAAATGTCAAAAACATGACAATTACCCTAGTTCTCTGAACAGCAAGCTAACTTTTTTTTTCTTTTTTTCAGCAAGTTCACTTCTGATGTGTATAGAAGGTGCCCACTCTCAGGACAGATGCCTGCATGGCACTGTTGCCTTGAAGGGGAAGCTCATCTACTGTGCAATAAATTCTTCTTCTATGTCTGCTCTATGTACATGTCTTGGTGAACTTCTTTCATCAAGGACATGAACGACCCAGGACCAGGAGGTGAGGGGCTGGTTCTTTGCTGTGTCAGGATGTGGCTTCTGGGGACACTTCCAACAACCATCGTCTGCATGGCTCCTAGTGCTGGCCACTGCTATCTTGGGGAATACCTATGTGATATCAGGAGGCTGAAGTGTGCAAGAATCTGCACTGGTTCATACCCGTGCCTTCCTCAGCCCTTGATCTCCATCAAAAGGGCTGGCAGCTCTTCCCCTTACTAGCTGTCTGACCTGAACAAGTTGTTTAAGTCTCTAATCATCACTTTCCCTATCTGTATAATCAGAATGACAAAAGTACTTACCTCTTAGGGTTACAAAATTGAATGAGTAACAGCAAAGCCCTCAGAATAACACCTGGCACATAGTAATGGCTAAGCCAATGTTTGTTATTGTTTCCAGAACTTCTCCAGTGTTCTTAGGCATGGTGAGGAATGGGGGACAATTTAGGGACCATAAATAATTATGCATAAGAACAAATGACGGGCTCAGCAGGATGCCTCAGTGGTCTAAAGTGCCTGCTTGGGAAAGCTTGGGCGGCTTCAGGGACCGCGGTTCGATCCCCGGCACCACATGCTGCGCTAGCCTTGCCCTCAGGGCAGGCTGAGCTGGCCATAAAAAGAAATAAACAAACAAACAGAAGTTCTGAAACAAGAAAAAAAAAACAAAAACAATCTTTAAAAAAAAAGAAAAGAACAAATGACGACACGGTTACAGGATGAGACCTATAAGTAGCTATTTTACAAGTCCTGCGATGTTGTTGAACTATAACTTGGATTTTGTTATTAATCAGGAAGTAAAGGAAGGTAAAGACAAATGGGATTGTAGAGCAGGAGCCCAGCACATCAGTTTGCACACTGAATTAAGTTGTCACAAGTGCTGAGCTAAGTGCCATCTGTGGAACAATGGCCTGAGTATTTTTTAAAAGTTTAACTAGTGCATCTTATGGTTCAGGAGGCCTGCAATCTATGTCCTTTTCTCTTTTACTAACAAGCACTGGAAGTGACTGTTATGGAATGACTGAAAGTCTTGTTGTCATTTGTACGAGCACTGAGAGGATTCCACCCAGACTTAGAGAAAGATGCAAGCAAACCATGGAGCTCATATAAAGCAATCTCTCCCCCAGGCCCTCAGGACGTCAGCTGGCCAGAGAAACAATAATGTACTAATTCTGAGGAAACTTAAACTGAGTCAAGATTTCTTTCCATCTTCAGATCCAAACTAATCTGTTATCAGCTCAGTTGGATATAAGGCACAGAATATGTGGGTCAATAGGGACTGAGTATCAATTTCAAAAAAGCCTACTTTCACCTCAAAACTGACCTTAATAATAAGAATCACAAAAAGAAGCAACATGGTCATTCACACACCAGAAGCCAAATGACGATGGTCTCCAGTGTGAGATATGGACATAAACCCACAGAGAAGCTCACTACATGGCTGAGCAAAATAATCCAAGACAAAACCATTATCTTCAAAGCCAGGTCACCTGCAGGCCTTTAGAGAAACATCAACAATGGTGACATTAAGTACTGAAAACCATGGGAAGAGACTGGAGGATGGGGCAAGTCGGAAAAGATGAGAGAGGTGATAGTTAACAGCTGCATGGAACTCAGACTTTCTAAGTTTGGCTCCTGACCTACCCTGCAAGCTCAAGAGAGACAAATAATCTTTCCATCTCCTTTTTTAGGAAACTATTGGAGGATGGGATGACTGAAACAGGGGAAAAGCTAAGAAACAGGAAGACAGGGATCTAAAGAAACGGGAGAGCACACAGGAAGGAGGTGAAGGGAAATCCCAGGATGAAGGCAAAGGGAAGTCCCCAGACAACAGGCTGTACAAGAGTAACAAGCAAGGAGGGAGAAGCAGAGGAGAAAAGGTCTGGAGGAATGTCTTCTGAAAGTGACACTAAAATTTACAGCTAGCTGATGAGTTCACAGATATGAAATAGGGTGTGGAAAACCGTTGCATTGAATCAGAAGAACACACTGCAGAGACCTTTGAGAAAATTAAAAAAAAAAAAAATTAAACAAATGTTAACTCCAGGAAAAACAAGAGGGAATATAAAATAGGTAGTGCAAACAAGGTGTATCATTTGGTTTAGAGATGAACATTATCCTTCGAAGCTAATGAAAGCTTTGAATATGGATGTAACCAACACTATGATAATCACATTAAAGGAATATGAGAGCTGAAAGGTTCACCTACCATAATAAAAATTAAGTTGATTATTCCAAAAGTATAAACCAAGATAATTAAGCACAGGAATAGCATGTAGAACCATACTACTAAATTCTTAAAAACGTCTCGAAGAATTGAAAGTAAGAGTCTTTGGGAAATGAGAAGGGTGTGTATTGTACACATAGAATCTGCTTCTATTAAGACTTGAAACTCTGAAATTTTATTATAAACTTTCAAAAAGCATAATGCCATAACATGAAGCGTGGTGATCCTAGGAAAAGCCATAAGAGTTCCCATTTTATGGGTGCTGCCACCTGGCCCTGGGACCCCAGGGAAGTTCCCAGTCTTTTGCGTGACATTACTATGGTGAGCATGACATGGACAGTCACAGGGAGTGCTGAGAGTTCAATCATTCTCATCAAACAGTTTGGAACTTAGAAGCAGCAGCGTCAGGTACATCTGCCCATTAGGATTTCACTCTTTAATCGTGCCAATGTACTGCAATGGCACAGAGCATCTGTTCTGGTGAATCAGGCCTTGGCGCCATACTCTTCCTCTCTTGGAGTCAGGATATGTGAATTTACACTGTCTGTAGAGCGAGGTGTCTGACTGCCTGGTCCCTCCCTGGTCTAAATGAGGAAGATGACAAGTTCAGAGTGGAGAGGAGCTGAGCTTACTCAGGCAGTTTTCTTGACTGCTGCTAAATCCAAACAGCTAATTGATACCTTTTCCAGCTCATGCTAGGTACGGTTGGCTCAAAATCAACGGCTGCCGCTGATGCAGCTATAAGCTGACTTTGTCTCCTAAGGAGGGCTGTCTGTGGGTCCCCTATTAGGAGAAAACAGCATCTTGCTGCCTAAGATGCCTAAGCTCCAAGTAACTGTAGGATAGCTTCCTTGGTTGCCCTCTGGGAGGAAACTTGCTAATGTCATTGAACTGCTCAGGACTACCCGGGCACAGGCCATAGGAGCAACATCCTCCCTTGCTCCTGCCTGGGCTTGGAACCTGTAGGTCTTCCTACCTCCCTTTCCACCCTAGCTATTTCCTTAGCCGAGCTCCCACACTTTGTCCACTTGCCCGGGACTACTGTAGGTAAATTCTTCCTTGTCTGTTCACCCTGTAAAGTTTATATCAGACTCAGTGGCCTATCTTGTTCATGTCTTAAATGTGAAGAACCAGTGACCGGGGATTATATTTCTCTACAATGTCTTACTGCAGTGATTGACACAATGAGGCTAAGAGTTAAGCACTTCTCCCAAATTCCTGTTAGAAACAACTCTCCATGGTAACATTTGTAGGTGGGGCCTCTGGAAGTCATGATGGACCATGTTGTAAGGATTAGGCCTTACAGGACAAGCCCAGTGAGAGGGGCTGGTTTCCCCTTCCTCCCCAGAAGAACTCCTAGCAGCCACTCCTAACAGTTCATGCCCACAGGATGCTGAGTCTGCTACTGCCTTGGTCTGGGACCTGTGAGGCACAAAGCTGTGAGTAATGAACTTAAGCTGTTTATAAATTATTCAGTCAAAGGTAATTGGTTATAATAATCAAAATAGCTCAAGGCATAGAAGAAAGTGCTTCTGTGATTGCTTAGTAAGTGAAGGAGTAGGGAAATTTTTAAAGTTCAAAAAGTATTTGTCAAAGTAAGAGCAAAACCTGAATTTGGGGCACAGAACAAGAAATCAATTTGGGGGTGGAGGAGCATTTTGCAGAGCCAATATGTGGTAATTGTCCATTAATAAGGAGACCAAAGCTGTGGGCCCCTGAGAAGGCTGAGGAAGCTAGGGCAAGTAATAAAGCCTGCTCCCCAGCCTCAGTGAGTCCTTTGTGCTGTGTGCTTTTGGTTTCTGCACTTGACATGATGTGGTAGATGGTTGGCTGGTGGTCAGCTCGTTATACCCCACTGCTAAATGCAGCTAGCGTGGTGCTGGGTGTGGGAGGCCCACCTGAGGAGTGCTGCAGGCAGCACAAGAGGCAGAACTAGAGAAGCTGTGGGGAGGCAGTGGGGGAAGCTCCTGAGGAGCTGCGGGGAGCTGCTGGTGCTCTTGGGTCATTCTGCTGGAGGACTTTGTCATGCTGGCTTTTCTGATGAGAACTTGGCTTTCTGCATCCTCAGAGGAGCTCAGGACCTCACTGCTGCTGAGGAGGGCTGTGGTACCTCTGGGGAAACTCTGGTGCTTACCTTAAGTGTTGCTTCCTGGCTCCAGTGCAGATCCCTCGGCCTGCTAGCACAGATCCTTCATTCCTCTGTCTTAGACTTTCTAGTTTCCACCACTGACCTTTGGGTCTTCCCAGTACAGATACATGAAATGGACCTACATGGGACATTGTTGTGGGCTCTAGGCCTCCAGCTGGACTTATGGTGGCTTTGTTATGGGCTGTAGATTTTCAGCTGGACTTGTGCAGAACATTAGGATCCAGGCCCTCAAGTGGATTCTTTGACCTTTAGTGTATGGACAGATTTCCTGTACTCCTATATATGATTCTTTGCATGATTCATTATAAAGTCTTAAAAGATATGTCCTGTATTGTATTGTTCCCCTTGAAAAAAGTCCTAAACCATGACAAATGATTATCTCTTATAGAAAGGGGAGCTAAGGCTGTGGAATGATTCAGAGAATGTTCAAGGAGTGGTAGTATAATCTTGTGATAAAAAATTCTTTGACAAAAATTTTTTTTACCAAGACAGGTGAAAGAGATTTAGTGGTTCTGGAAGTTATGATGTGGATATTTTGGGGTGCTGGGATGAGGCTTGCATAGTAATGAAATTTATGGCCCTTCTCAAAGGTTATTTTGTTTTTAATGATAAAGTCATGACCCATAAATATGTAATAAAATAAACATGTTAGAGATATAACTCATTAAACTAGTAAAGTGGTACAAAGGATGAAAGACAAAGGAAAAACTTGAGTACATAGACCATTACGTATAGGACAAGATTGAATAAATGTTCATATAATTCTCATTTATGTGGACAAAGTCATTTTCATTACTAGATATTTGCCATTTATGATTTACAGAGTTGTAGTTTCATGGGAAGATAATTTAGCTCCCTCTACCAGATGTCAACAGTCTTTTTTTTTTTTTTTTTGCCTCATTCAATGTTTCGTGGGATTTCCTAACATCTTCTAAAATTTAAAAATGCCATTTGATTCTCAAAAGCAGAGCTTCATAACCCTTCCCCTCATATCTCTAGGCAAGCAACCTGAAGGATTGGCATTTATAGTGACCAGAGAACAATGCCTAGGTAGGTATAAAACACAGAAATCAAAGCATTGTAAGAACTACTAGGGAGTGTCTTTCTAAAGAAATATCAATGCTGCCAAGGCATCAAGGTGCATGCCTTGGGAGGCTGAGGCAGGAGGATCACTCAGCTCAAGCTCAGCCTGGGCTACATAGTGAATCCAAGGGCACCTGAACTACAAATTGAGAGCCAGTGTCAAAAAACAACACAAAAAGAAATAATAATAAATTAATGCTGTGCTTGCTTAGCATATCCAGGACCTGGGTTCATCGCCAGCATGCTAAAAAAGAATACCAGTGCTGGGGTGCAACTCTACTCCAAAGCTCTTCCAGGTGGGCTTGGAGGTCACTAAGATGTGGAGTATGGGTACTCACTGTGGTGGCAAAACCAGAGCAGAGGAACTTCCAGGTGCTTGACAAGCCGGCTAGGTCTCCAGCCCATCTGGCCTTTCTGAATCTAGTCAGGTCCCAAGTTAACAAGTCAGGAAGTGCCTAGAATACCCATTCCGGTTCAATTTGAGGAGCTCTGTTCTCTCAGGTGGGCTTCGCAAGAGGAGCACCTGGGCAGCTTGCTGTGTGCCTATTTGCATGGTCACGCCCCAGAGATTCTGATCTATTGGCTCTCAGCAGACTCCTGGAGTGTGAGTTTCCTACGAGTTCCCAGGGAAATGTGCTGGGAGAACTCTAGCGAACCTTCCAGGGAACAAGAGGAAAATCTAAGGAAGCTTTGGTTGTGGGGGGTGAGTCATACCTTCCTCTGGCTTTCCCATGCCACAGAGCCGCTCGCTCTTCCAACAATGGAACTAACACAGCCCAACCCTTGAAGACCACTCAAAAAATAAGCTGTCAGCCACGCAGGGAGATGGCTTTGCCAGCACAGTTCAACTCCATTGCACTGCACTGCTCCTTAGGAACCCTCTGTCTTTGCAAGGCTTTTTTCTCTCTCTCCTCAATACTGAGGACTGAACCCAGGGCCCGCACACGCCAGGGAAGTGTTCTCAATCAGCGCACACACCCAACCCCTTTTTACTTTATTTTGAGGTCTTGCCAAGTGGCTCAGGCTGCCCTCGAACTTACAGTGCTCCTGCCCCTGCCTCCCAAACAGTTGGAATGACAGGTGGGCACTGTGGTACCACCCACCCTTAGCAGCCTTTCTGGAAACAAACTATTAAAGCCACGCTGAATTACCTGAGCCTTTTACAAAGTTTTTTTTCTTTTTCTTTCCCTTCTTTCAACAGTCATAGATGAATCACCTTGTCTGGGATTTAGTGCACACCTGTTATCCTGAGGCAATTTCTTTTAACAATCCACTGATTCCACCCCCCTCCCTCCCTCCATCCCTCCCCAGAGCAACAGCAGGGGAGGTTTTTATTAACTTCAGTTTATGGCTGTGGCCTCTGAGGCTAATTTACCTACCCAGAGTTACTCAGCAGGTTGGTGCTGAGACTTGGTCACTGCCCACAGACGGCTTTCAACCATTCTGGCTGGTGCGCTCTCCGGTTATGCTTTTGGGAGAAAGTGTCACTGGGGCAGAGCACACCCTGAGGAGGTGCTTCAGGCCAAGTGCAGCACCTCAGCTGGAGGAGACCCGCAGCCCAGTGGGAGACACGTGGTTAATGCTGAGGTCTGGAGAAAATGAGTGGGACCCCCACTGGCCGAGCTAGGAGAACAGGTTCTCCGACCTGCATGCCCAGCCTGACTCTTTAAAATTTATTTATTTATTTATTTATTTATTTGTTTATTTATTTATTTATTTATTCATTCATTCATTCATTCATTTATTAGATACAGGGTCTTGCTATGCAGTTCAGACTTGTAGTGACCCTCTTGTCTTAGTAACAGTGCACTCCCCAGGGTTTCAGGGCCTGCGTGACATGTGGTACCAGGATAGAACTTGCGACCTTGCGCTTGCAGGTAGGCACTTGGACCGCAGAGCTCTCTCCCTTTTGATAAGAGTTCTACCTCTGAGTAACAGGAATCCCCATTATTCTTTCTTCCTACATGTTTGCTCGATGTGGTTGCTTTTTTATTGATGACTGACATTTGCTAGGAATTTTCCATGCAGCAGATACCCTTATTTTATCCTTCTAGCATATTATTAAACTAGTATTATTGTTGTACCCATTTTATAGATGAAGACACTGAGTCACAAGGAGGTTAAGTGAAAATTTGTAGTAAAATGCATTGGGTTCTATAATAATCAAATAATCAAGATTTCAAGGACAGGTTACTCCAAATCCCTGATGTAGTCTCTTCCCAAATACGTCCAGATGAAAGGTGGAAGAAGAGAAAGTATACTGAGTTACCTCTTAGCAGGGTGACAGTTTAGTAACAAGCCATGAAACAAGGAAAAGTGTAACATGGGGTACAGAGCTGCGGCTCTGGCTCTGCCATCGGCCTTGGGTGTTTCTCTTCATTGTTCTGTTTGTTTTCATTGTGCTATGCAGTGGTTCAGCTACACTGTATTCTAAGAACCTATGTAGACCCAGAAATCTATGCCTCTTGTGAGTTTGTAAGCATGGAGCTAATCCTGCCTCTTGGCCAAAAGGTCTAAAGGAAAATTCAACCTTGTGTAGCCCAGGGGACTTGGGCAGGGCCCCTCCTAGCTTCCTGGGAGATCTCAGCTACAGAAGGGTGGCTGGAATGGTTTTATATTATCCAAGCACCCAGCTAAATTCTTGCCTTATTTTCTTGCAGCTCAGGGATGCTTAGGCTCTCCTGTGTTCCTTCTTTCCTTAAACGTGTTCCACATCAAAGCCTGGAGAGCTACTCTCTGACAAGGATTCGTAAGATGCTCAAGGAGGGTTTCTTATCTCTTGAAATCAGAGCTCTCCAGCAACTAGACGTCTATAGAAGGAGAAGCCAGGAAAAACATGAGAGTATCTTTTCTACTCCAACCTGTATTTCAAATAGTTAGCTCTCTCTTGTTGTTCATTTGGTATAGGGTCTTGCTATGTAGCTCGGACTTGCAGTGATCCTCCTGTCTCAGCCTCCTTGGTGCCAAGATTATAGTAGGCACGCACCACCATGCCCCATTTTGGTGGCTGGCTTGGTATGCCTGGGTTACCAGAGCAGGCATGGCATGTGGTACCAGGGATCAAACCCAACCCCTTGCACTTGCCAGATAAGCACTTAGACCACCTAGCTATTTCTCCTCAGCCCAAATAGACAGCTCTTGGGAGTGACATTCAAAAGATACAACCAGAGTCTAAGACCAAGTCTCTAAAGTTACCATCTTTCCCTCCTTACTTTGAAGTCCTCTCTGAAGAGAAACAGATGATTATGATCGCAGGGAGACTAAGGTGTAAAGAGTTTTGGCTTGGATAAAGTGTACTGTTCTCACAAATCTTCTGAGCTTGAGATGCCCTGGGGCCACATGGAGAATTTCTTGGATCTCAGCGGAAGGCTAGAGCTATGAGCTGGTGTCAACTGTAATGCAGCTCTTTCTAAAGGCAGCAGTCCACTTCTCTAGGCAGACCATGAGATGAGGACCACGTGGTCACTTTCTAGCACTGGGGTAGCAGAGGACCACCATAGAAAGCATCCAGAAGCAGAGGTCAGGACGCTAGGCTCCTTGGCTAGTGCCCACCCCCACACGTAGTAGCCATAGAAGCTTGGCCAATTGGCTTCAGCACTCTGAGTATGTGCGTTGTCATCTATGCAGTGTAGATTGTCATAACTGTTCTTCTTGTTTCAGAAAGGGTGGTTATGAGGACCATAAAGACAATAAAAGTACAGAGATAACATGCAGGCCACCATAGAGAGACATCATAGGTCACATAGCTTGGGAAGGTCAAGAATTTGAGGTAGTGGAGCTGAGTGGCTCATATTCCAGGATGTTAAAGGCTAAAGTGGGACTAGAGAGTCTGATTCCAAGATGGCACGCTCACATGGTGGGCAAGTGGGTGAAGCTTTAGAGCCGAAGGCCTTAGTTCTGTTCCGGGCAGCCCTTCCCTTGGGATAGCCTTCGTGTTCTCGTGACTTGGAGCAGGCTTCCCTTGCAGCAGGCCTGCCCTGGGTCACACAAGTCAGCTGTACGCAGCCCGCAGGAAACTGCACAGGAAGGCACAGTGGGGGGTCAGGATGCACTAGGGGCCTTCTGAGAGGCCATGTTGTTGGCTCTTTCTACACATGTCGTCAGATTTATTATCTTATCCGACACGGTCACTGTAATTCACGACAGCTAGCTCCAGAGATCATTTTGACTAAAATTCAGCCTGTTTTCCAGCCCAGCAACTCTGAGTCCTGAACTTCTGGCTCCAAAAATCGTATTTTTTCCAGAGGCCACTTGGGAGAGTAGGGTTGGGTGAGGGGGGTACAGCTGATAAGGGGTGAAGGCCAGTGACAGTCTCAGAGCTTTCAGGAGGGCAGGAGTAAGGACTGCTGAAGAGGCTCAGAGAAGCTTCTGGACCATTCCATCAATTGTTCCGGGGATAAGGCAGGTCATCGCAGAGCCAACTTTAGCCAGTAGTTTCCCATTTGCACTTTAGCAGCACTGTAATCAGTACGGGCCAACAATAGGCAAATGCAAGGCTGATTTCCTGTGCTTTTCCTGCTGGGCCTCTGCAACAGGGTCAGCCCTCATAGCAGTGCCGGGAAGCTGTCCCACGCCAACTGTTAGGCTCAGCAACCTCTTTTCTGCTCCGTGCATTGCATTTTTTCCCCCCACAGTGGTGACAGACAATCAAATCTCAGTGAAGTCTCTTAAAACTGTGCGTGCATGTGTATCCTAGCCAAGGTTTTATCAAATAAAGTATCAGAGAAGAACATCCCTCCTCACACTTCTGTGCTATTTGATACTTCATGCCTTCAGCCTCACAGACATTTCTATAATACCAACAACAAGCCCTGGAACTTAGTGAGATGTTGATGACAGGGTCAATGGACACAGTCAAAAGTCATGGGGTGGGGGCAAACAGAATATTGGAGGGTCCTGTTGTCACTCTCCGCCATCAGCAGAGGAAGGGGGCAGAGGACAAAGTTACAAGGTTGACACAGGATGAAGATATGATGTTGAGGAGGAGCCTGGAAACTGTTTTCAGCTTCAACCTTTGGACAGACAATGCCCCTGTCATTGTCCTATCCAGTGTGTTCTCCTGACAGCAGCCCTGGAGCCTGCAAGCACAAAAGCACACGTTGCCACCTTCCTTTGGCTTCACTGAGTGCCTTTCAAATCCTTCCCCTCTAGATTCAGGGCACCTTTTAAAAGCTGCTCTGGTATTGTCACTTAAAATTTATTGTTGCTGTGCATCCTTAGACATTTGCTTTTAATTCTCCAGAATTCCGTAATCGTTCCATACTCGTGGAAGAGGAAATAAAGCAACTACTAACTAAAAGTGACCAGCCAGACTTCTAAAATTTATTATAAAAAAGTATATTTCATAACTATATCTCTGTGATGGGCCAGCCAGCTAGCTCAGCAGACTAAAGTGCCTGCTTAGGCAGGGAACAGTGGCCAGGATTCAATCCCCAGTGTGTGGTGCCAGCCCCGCCCCCGGGGCCCACTGAGACAGTGTTGAGACTGGGCATGGTGGCCTGCGTCTATAATCCCAGCGCTTGGGAGGCTGAAAACAGGAGAATCACTATGAGTCCCATCTACATAGTGAGACCCAGTAGAGCCCATGCTAAATACAGAAAATAAATAAATAAATCTCTATATAAGACACAGTTGTATATGTGTTTATCAAAATAGAAATTGATTTATAAAATATGTAAATGTTATGAATATGTAACTATTATGAAGGTCTTTACATACCAACAAAAAGGTACGTGAAAGTATTGTGTTTTCATTTTGCATTTTTAAAGAATACAAAACGGTAATAGAAAAAAAAAACATTAGAAATGATATGAAATTTCACTAAACAAAATAATAGGAGTTCAGCAATGGTTGCTGCATTACATGATGCTATCTTTAAATTAGTCATTCAGATCACCAGATATGAAGGTGTAAGATTTAATTAATTAATTTATTTATTTATTTATTTATTCATTTATATTTTAGGGAAGAATCTGTAGGGTGTTCAGGTTCTCATTACTAGATCAGACTCATAATGACCCTCTTGTTTACAGCCTCCCAAGAGCTGGGATTACAGGCACGCACCACCATGCCTAATCTCAATTGCTATCTCAATGTGAAGATTTGCTTAAAGAAAAAAAAGAAACAAAACAACATAATAGCAAAGAAGTTACAAAAACTTCAAAAGAGGAAAAAAATCCGTAAACAAAAATTTTAAGCATTAACTTCTCCTTTCAAAAGACCAGCAGAAACTGACAACACAATTATCTAAACTATTCTGCACATATACCTAAATACATATTTTACCTTTCTTTCACTTGCCCTTTTTGTCATCCCAGTTTTTCCTTTCCATTGAACAGTTTTATTCCCTTTACCAGTATCTGCTGTGCCTTTTAGATTTTGGTTACTCTTTTAGATTCTCACACTAACAAGGTAATATGCTTGCACATGGTGGATTTGATTTATTTCACTTAATAATATAGTTCTTAACTGCCTCTATTTACCTACAAAAAGCCTCAAATTTCTCTTTTTTATAGCTGAATAATACTCTATTGTGTAAAAATACACATCCTTTTTATCTATTCCCCACTTCTGTGGGTATTTGGATTGTTTCTAAAATTTAGCTATGACAAATTACGCTGCTAAAAACATGAGTACATATATATCACCGTGGTATGATACTTTTAGTTATTTTGGAAAAATACATAGGTGGGGAATAGCTGCCTTTAATGGGACCTCCAATGCTAGCTTTCTGAGGACTCTCCGTACTGACTTCCTTAATGATTGTACCAGTCTGCACTCCTACCAGTAGTGAGGAAGGGCTCTTTCTTTCCCCACAGCCTCTACAGCATTTGTTATTGGTTGACTTCTTGGTGATAGCCATTATTTCTGGCATCAAGTGGTATCTCAGCATTTCATTTGCATCTCTTGAATGACCCATGATGTTGAACATTTTTCATATATTTGCCATTAGTATCTCTTTGTTTGTGATGTGCATATTCATCTCAGATGCCCATTTTTGAATTGGGTCTTTGAATTTTGGAGGTCTAATTTGTTTTAATTCTTTATATGTTTTAGATAGGAGTCCTTCTCTGATGGACAGTGCTATAATTGTTTCCTTCTTAGTGGGTTTTCCTTTTAGTCTGTAAATGGTTTCTTTTGTTGTGCAGAAACCTTTCAAAAAGATGAGATTGCAATTGTTGATTCTTTCAAGTATTTCCCAAGCAATTTGATTTTGTTCGTAAACCACCTACCACTATGTTCTTAAGGCTTCTACCTATTTTCTCTTCTAGAAGGTTTAGTGTTTCAGTTTTAATATTTAAATATTTTAACAATTTTGAGTGTAGTTTTCAGCATAATGCTAGACATGGGTCTGTCTTAAGCCATCAGTAGGTAGAAATCCAATATTTCCAGAAGCACTTATTAAAGAGGCTATCTTTCTTCCAATGAACATGTTTGATCCCTTTGTTGAAGATAAAGTGGCTGAGTGTGATTGTAACTGTGCCTACATCTTCTAATCTGTTCCACTGATCCTCAGGGTTGTTTTTATTGTTCTTGTTGATTGCCAGTATCATGCTGATTTTATCACAGTAGCTTTGTAATATAATTTCAAGTCAGGAATTGTGATGCTGCCTGCCTTTCCTCTGTTATCCATGATTGCTTTTGCTATACTAGATCTCTCTTGGTTCCAGATAAGTTCTAGGAGTGTTTTCTTCTAGATCTACATGATATAGTAATAGTATTTAAATTGGGATTGCATTGAATCCGTATAAAAATTTTGGCAGTATGGCCATTTTCACAATATTGGTTCTTCCTATCAGGAACAAAGAATGTCTTTCCATTTTTTGAAGTCCTCTTTGATCACTTTTTTTTTTTTCCAAAGTATTATAACTTTCACTGTATAAATATTTTACTTCTTTTGTTAGATTAATTCCTAAGTATTTCATTTATGGGGGTGTTATTGTGAAAAACATGGTTTCCATAACTTGTTTCATGGTGTGTTGGTTATTTGTGTATAGAAATGCTATTGATTTTTGAGTGTTGACTTTGTATCCTGCTATGTTATGAATTTAGTTATTAAATCTACAAGTCTCTTAGTAGAGATTTTAGGGTCTCCTACACACAGTATCATTTACTCTATAAAGAATGATAATTTCACTTCTTCCTTTCCAATCATTATTCCTTTTATTTCTTCCTCTTGTCTAGTTGCTCTAGCTAATGTTTCCAAACCGTATTGAATAGGAATGGTGACAGAAGACATCTTTGTCTTGTGACTGATTTTAAAGTGAAGACTTTCAATTTTTATACATTAAATATGATTCTGGCTGTTGGTTTGTTGTAAGTGTTTTTTATCAGGTTAAGGTAAAGACCATCTATTCTGATTCTCTATAGTGTTTTTATTATGAGTGAATATACTTTGTCAGCAGTTTTTTCTGCATATATTGAGTCATCATTGAGTCATGTGATTTTTGGCTCTCTTGATGTGGTGAATTACATTTATGATTTTGCATATATTAAATAGTCCTTGCACGCCTGTGATGAATCCCATTTGATTGTGGTCATGATGTATAATCTTGATGATTTGCTACATTTTTGTTGGCTAGATTTTATTGAGGATTTTTGCATCTATGTTCATTATGGATATTGGCCTGTAGTTCTCTTTTTTGGTTCGGTACTTTTTTGTTTTTGATATCAGAGTAATACTTATCTTCCTGAATGAGTTTGGGAGAATTGCTTCCCTTTCAATTTTATTAAAAGGCTGGAGAAGTGTTGGCATTCAGTCCTCCATTAATATATTGTATAATTCAACTGTGAATCAATCAGGACCTGGGCTTTTCCTTGTTGGCAGGTTTATTATTATTACTATTATTATTAATTATTATTATTACATTTTCAATTTCATTGGCTAATATTGGGTTAGTCACAACTTTTACATCTACTTGATTTAGCTTTGGTAGTTCATATGTGTCTAGGAATCTGTCCATTTCTTCCATATTCTCCATTCTATAAGAATAAAGATTTTGGAAATAAGCGCTGATAATCTTCTCAATTTCTATAGGATCTGTAGTGATTACATCCTTTTGATTCTTCATTACATGAATTTGATTTTTTTTTTCTTTCCTTCTTTAAATGAAATTGGTTAGGGATTGATCAGTTTTATTTATTCTTTGAAAGAACAAACTCTTCAGTGGACTAAGTGCCTGCTTAGACAAGCCCAGGCACCAGGGTTTGATCCCTGGCACCACATGCCATGCTGGTCCTGGTCCTGTGCTTGCTGAGCCAGCCACCAAGATTGAGTGTGGTGGAACATGCCTGTGATCCTAGAACTGGGCAGACTGAAAACAGAAGAATCACTAGAAATCTAAGCTTCATAGTGAGACCCTGTACAAAATACATTAAAAAAAAAAAAACCCAACTCTTCAACTCAAATTTATTTTATTTTTTTAATCTCCATTGCATTTATTTCTGCTCTGATCTTCGTAATGTCCTGCCTTCTTTGGGCCTTGGACTACCCTTGCTCTTCTTTTTCTAGAGCTTGAGGTATAGCATAAGATTATTTATTTGCACTGATCATATTTTTCCTAATATGAGATTTTACCACTACCAAGTTCTCCCCTTAAGACAGCTGTCTTAAGACAGCTTTCACTGCATCCCAATAGTTCCATTCATTTGTATCTGCAAAAGGTAGATTGCAAATATTGTTTAATTTCTTCCTCAGTTTCATCCATGAACCATTGGTTGTCAAGGAAGGTGATTTAGGTTCCATGTGCTTATATAATTTTTGTTGTTTCTTTTGTTAATAATTTCCAGTTTAATTTTACTAGGGTCAGATCATATACATGGGATAATTTTGATTCCTTTGCATTTACTTAAGCAAGTTTTATGTGCTAGCACATGATCTACTTTAGAGAATGTCCCATGTGCAGCTGAGAAAAAATGTGTATTCTGATGCTGTTAGGTGAGACACTCCATAAAAGTCTACCAAGTCCATTTCTTCATGTTAGGTTTAGTTCTATTATTTCTTTGCTTATGTTTTGCATGGTTGATTTATCTCTTTGTATGAATGAGGTGTTAAAGTCCCCAAATACAATTGTTGCTCTTTAGATTTCCCCCCCTAACATGTATGTAGTGACCTTCTTTGTCTCTTTTCATCACTCTTGGTTTGAAGTAGACATCGCCAGCAACGAGAATGGCTACCCCTGCTTTTTTCTGGATTCCTGTCTCTTGGAGTATTGTTTTTCATCCTTTGACATTCTGTCTATTAATTTCTTTTTGAGTTAAATGTGTTTATTGTATGTATAATTTTGTTGGATGCTAGTCTACTTCTTTTGATTGGTCAATCAAGGGCATTTACAATGAAAGTTATAACTGATATATATTGGCTTATCTTTGTCATGTTGTTTCCCTACTGTAGGGTCCTTATTTTTTCCCTTTGCATAATTACTTGCTCTGCTTGTTAGTTCACTTCTATTATTGAAGCTGTGGTCATCTTTGTCTTTCTAAAACATCTGTCAGTCTTCTCTGTAGGGTTGGTTTTGTTATCATGAATTTCTTTAGTTTTTCTTTGTCATGGAAGTATCTAATCTCTCCATTAAATCTGACATACAATTTTGCAGGATAGATGAGTATGGGTTGAAGGTTGTTTTCTTGTAGGACTTCAAATATCTCATTACATGTTCTTCTTGATTTGATGATCTGTGTTAGAAATCTGCCATGATTCTGATGTGATTTGTTTCTTCTACCAGCTTTTAATATTCTGTTCTTCTGATCAATTTCTGGGATCTTGATTATTATGTGCCTGGACGATGATTTATTTTGATTGTAGGTAGTTGGAATTCTATATGCTTCAGTTATCTGTATATCAGATTACTTTCCTATGCTTGGTACGTTTTCTGCTACTATTGCAAGCACTCTTTTCATAGCTTTTGTATTATTTCCAGGTGTTTTGTTGATATCTGTTAGTCTTATATTATTTTTCTTTGCATCATCTTGCAGTTTTTTTTAAAAAAATGTATTTGGTACAGGGTCTCACTATACAGCTTAAATTTGTAGTGACTCTCCTGTTTTCAGCATCCCCAGTACTGGGATTATAGGTGTGTGCCACCACACCCAATTTCACTGGCCAGCTCAGTGTCCCTGGGGGTGGGATTAGCCCAGCACATAGTGCCAGGGATCATACCCTAGTCTCTGGCCCTAGTTGTTGTATTTTTATCTCCTGGGTTCTTATTATTTTTAAGAGATGCTTCCTTTAACGTTCACTAGCTGTGATGCTATCTTCTAAGTCTGAAATTCTGTCTTCTGTTTCATTCAAGCAGTTTTGTCAGCTTTCAATGGAATCTTAATGTCCCAGATATATGTTTGAATCTGTTTCATATATTCTAATTCTTTCTTCTATTGTTCATTCTATGTTTCCATCATTTTCCTATCCACATATATTTTTTATCTGTGTTTTTCTTAGATGTATCAAGCAATTGTTTCATGATTGTCATTTCCTTTTTTATCTGAGAGATTATTTATGATCTCATTTCTCCCATAGCCTGATGGAGTTTCTTCTTTAATTCAGTTGCAATAATCTCAGCAATTTCAGGTTTGTGATTTCCAACTCTTGTATGACCTTGTCTCCTAGACTTGTTTCAGGTGGGCTAGAGGTCTGAGACTGCCTTTTGCTCCTTCCTTTTATCATTTTTTTGCAGTGATGAAAGATGGGAAGGATGCAGGCCAGCAAAGCTCTCAGGAGAGTGGGAGTGTAGGGTAGGCTCATCAAAGATCCTGCTCTGTGGGGCTCAGTGTGATTTCTACCTCATTAAAGAGGGGCTTTAACTGCCCAAGCAACAGTTCAAGAATGATCCAATGTTGCTGAGTGCAGGCCGAAATTGTGTAAGGCTCTCTTGATAGTGGATTTGTGTGGGGGAGTGTTTCCTAAGGCTCTTGCAGGTCGCTGTGGTAGTCACATCTTCCTGGTGGTCTTCAGGATGAGCATGAAAGGCTAGGCTCAGTTGAGCTCTGGTAAGAAGGCAGGTCTCTCTGGCAATCTTCAGGGTGAGGAGGGGTGACTGGACCAAGCAGAGGTCTAGAAGTATAATTTTAAGACCATGGTATTCTCTGATGAATTTGAGGGTGTTGTTCAATGAATTGTTTAGATTAATTCCAATGTTAATCTTTCCTTATGCATATTTATACACTTGCCCAATCAAACATGTTCATTCTCCCAACTCAGCAACCTAATCAATTTAGGATTACTGAAACAATTTGAACTTTTTGTTCACTTTTATGTTTATATGTTTAAATATGAATTCTCATTTAATAATTGTCATCTTAATTATTTTTCATAGAGAAAATGCATTCTGTTTTTCCATATTCGATATGATATAGGTTGCAAATGTCATACATAGCCTTTAGTACATCGACATATAATCCTTCTGCACCCAGTTTGCTGATGACTGTTGTCATGAAGGGATATTATATTTTATCAAATGCTTTTGCTGCATCTATTGAGATGATCAGCTGGATTTTTATCCTTAAATCTGTTGATATATTTATTTATTTTTTATTTTTTTATTTTTTTTATTTTTTTTTTTGTCTTTTTGAGACAGGGTCTCGCTATGCAGTTCAGGCTGGCCTTGAGCTCACTTTTGTAGTCTAGGCTGGTCTCGAACTCGCACCAATCCTCCTGCCTCAGCCTCCTGAGTGCTGGGATTACAGGCGTGAGCCACCACGCCCGGCAATTTATTTTTTATTTTAAAAAATTTTTATTTATTTTTTTTCTTGTTTCAGAACCTTTGTTTGTTTGTTCACTCATTTTTTTTTTTAATGGCCGGCTCAGCCCGCCCCGAGGGCAGGGCTGGCGCAGCATGTGGTGCCGGGGATCGAACTGTGGTCCCTGAAGCCACCCAAACTTTCCCAAGCAGGCGCTTTAGACCACTGAGCCATCCTGCCAGGCCCCTGTTGATATATTTATTGAATTGTGCTTTCAAATCATACTTGCATCTTTAGAATGGAGCCAACTAGATCATAGCGAATGATCTTTTTGATGTGCTGTTGAGTTCCACTTGCCAGTATTCTTTTTAGAATTTTTGCACCCATGTTCATCCAACATATTGATTTATAATTTTTAACTAATTTTGATACTAGCCTCATGACTGTTTGGAAGTACATCTCAAATTTTTTAGGACAATTTGAAAAAAATTGGCATTAGTTCTTCAAAGTTTTGTAAAACTCAACAGCAAAGTCACTCTGTCCAGGGCTTTTCTCTGTTGAAAGCCTTTTTTTAGTTTCAGTCTCAATACTTGCAATTGATTTCTTCAGGTCTCTTTTCATGCCTTGATAGATCAGTATCGGTAGGTATTTTTATGTGTCCTGAAATGTGTTGGTATATTCCTTTGTTTTTTTTTTTTTTTTGTCTTTTTGAGACAGGGTCTTGCTATGCAGTTGAGGCTGGCCTTGAACTCACTTTTGTAGCCCAGGCTGGTCTCAAACTCGCAACGATCCTCCTGCCTCAGCCTCCCGAGTGCTGGGATTACAGGCGTGTGCCACCACGCCCGGCACCTTTGTATTTCTATGATACCTCTTTTTCCACCTCTGAATTTTATATAGATCATCTCATTTCTTTGTTAGCCTGACTAAAGATTTTTCAATTTTGCTCATCTTTTTTTAAAAATCAACTATTTGTTTTATTCACTGCTGTATTTTTTAATCTGCTTTATTTATATTGTGATTCTTGTTATTTATTTCCTTCTACTTTGGAGTTTAGTTTGCTACTGCTTTTCTAAATCTTTGAGATTCATTATGAGATTATTTATTTAAGACACTAATATTGACTTTTCTTTCTTCCAGGTAACAACTTCTTATTACTGTAAAATTCCCTCAGTATTGCTTTTACATAAGTTTTGTTGCATGTTCATTTTCATCTGTTTCAAAAAATAAAAGAAAAATTCCTTTTGATTTCTTTGACTTCCAAAAATGTGTTGTTTAATTTTCATGTGTATGAAATTTACAATTTCTAAACTTTCTTTTGCTATTGACTTTTAGTCTTTTTCTATTGTGAACAGAAAAGATAGAAGATGCAATTGCATTTATTTTGAATTTGATAAGATGTGGCTTGTGTCCTGTGTGGTCTCTTCTAAAGAAAATTTCATGCGCTAATGAATAGAATGTGTATTCTTTAGCAGTTGGATGAAATGCTCTATAAATATCTGTAGGTCCATTTGATCTATAAGATAGTTTACCTCTTTTTTACTGAGTTTTTGGAGGTTGAGAAGTCTGAATGAGCTATGCATTGATGAAAGTAGGATATCAAATTCCCTCATTATTATTGCGTTGGAGCCTGTCTTGTCCTTTAGGTTTAATAGTGTTTGTTTCATTAAACTGGGTGATCAACAGTTAGGTGTATATGTATTTACAGTGATCTCCTCTTGTGCAGTTGACTCCTTGGTCATTATATAGTGGCATAGTTTGTCTTTTCTTACAATTTTACCTTGCAATCATTTTGACATATGTGCATATTACTGTTGCTGTTCACTTCCAATTTGTAAATATGTGCTTGGAATATGATTTTCTACCCTTTCATTTTAGTCCCTTTGTGTCTACTGGTGTGATGTCCCTTTCTTCCTTGCTGAGGTACAATACCCAACATAGGCAACTTAAAGAAAGAGAAGTTTATCTTGGCTCATAGTTTGTAGAACCTATGGTTGGCTGGTGGGACAGCATGGCATAGGGAATGTGGCTAGGAAGCAGAGAGAAAGAAGGGAGGCCCAAGGAGGAAGGGAAATCCTCCTGCTACATCCGCAGTGGTCTTGCTCTCCAACCAGACCCCGGCTGCTGATAGCACAGCCAGTTGGCTGTAAATCCCTGTAATACAATCATTTTTCAAAATATAAGTGCAAAGGCTTTCAAGGATGTCTAAATAGAATCCATACCATGATATCATTTTCTTAAAGTTATCAGTGGCTTGGTTTTGATTTTTTTCTGAATTCTCCATTTAGGTAGAGAATTTAGTCCTTTTACATTCAAGTTGTTATTAATGGGTAGACATATTTATTTTGTCAGTTTTTCTACTAACTTAGTTGTCTTCAATATTCTTTTTTATTCTATTGCTTGTCTTTGTGGCTTAATGGTTTATTGGGTTGTTTGATCTTTTTTTTCTTCTTCTTCTAAATACCTACTCTTCTAGTGGAATTTACACTTTTTCATGTGTTGTGGTTTGTGTCTAGTTGTCTCCACAAAGCCTCATGCAGTCATTGAGTGGGGACTTCTAGAGTTTGAGATTAGTTCACGATCCACTGGGATTATGAGTCTTAGTACTGCTGGGATTATGGGTATGAGTGCTACACCCAGCCTGAGGTGGATAGCCTGAATGTAATATAAGAGAGATGGAGCAACAGACTTCCACACTGTTTCCATTATTGCTGCTCCTCTTCCATTTTGCTCTCTGTTCTTTGCTGCAGCCATGAAAGGTTGTTCTCTGCCATGTACCACTCTTTCTTAGAACCAGCTGAGTATGGACTGAAACCTCCACTAACTGTGAGCTAAATAACCCTTTCCTTCCTTCATTTTGCATGTTGAGTATATGTCCCAGCAATGAGAGAACAGTAACTGAGACAGAATTCCTTCATGATGCTTGTTATATTTCTTTCACTTCTTTGGATATAGCACTCTTTTGAGACCCTGATGTGAGGCTGGTCTGATTATTATCAGTTCCTATAGATTTTGCTTGCTATCTTGGGAGAACTTTACTTCATTTTAACTTTTGAGGAATGATGTTCTTGTGGGGTAACATTCAGTTTGTCCGTAATTTTGTTTCAGGACTTGAGATACATCATTCCATACCTTCCTGGCCTACAAAGTTTCCACAGAGAAATCTGCTAGTAATCTGATGAAAAGACACTTAAATGTGATTTGGCACATTTCTCTTCAGAACTTTAGCAGTTGTTTTGTCTTCTACTGTAAACAGTTGGATTACAGTGTGCTATGGAGGAGATCTTTTCTGATGATGTCTATTTGCCTATAAGCCTATGTACAATGATATCCAGAGCTTTCTTAAGATTAGCAGTTTTGTGCCATTGGTTTATTTAATAAGCTTTCTATGCCACCCATTTTTTTCATATTTAAGTATTCTGAAAAAGTGGGCATTCGTTAATTTGTTAATTTAGCAGTTATTTAATTATTCTATTTATCTTCTTCCCTCCTCATCTCTCGCTGGGGTATTTAGGAATATCTTTGTTCAAGTTCAGATTTTTTCTTATGCTTGGCCTACTCCATTGTTGAGGTTTTTAGTGATTCTTTTTAGATTTGCTGAGCTCTTAATTTCTAATATTTCTACTTGGTTGCTTTTAGAAATCTATATCTCTGTAAATTTATCTTTTTCATATTCTGGAGTATTTCTAACTTCATTTTACTGTTTATCTGTGTTAGCTGGTATCTCACTGACTATTAAATAATCATTCTTTTAAATTCTTTATCTAGCTGGAAGACTTCATATATAAATGGATACATATTGAACATATACTCATTAGTGAAATAAACCAGACCTACATGTGCAAATATTGTATAGTCTCCCTAATGTAAGAACTTTAATTTTTTTCTTTCCTTACCAATATCAACTGGAAGGTGTGTCATGCCCACACCCTGTGCTCCGTATAACTATTGTGAGGACGATATGCAGTGTGTCAACTGTTAAAAAAAAAAAAAAGTAATGTTTATTGAAAGTGTTGATTTTTAATTATTTGATCAGTCTTACATACCTGTATCTATTAATCTGAACTGATCCAATGATGAAAATATGTAATACAACCATTGTTAAATTTAAAATAAATAAATAAATAAATAAATAAATAAATAAATAAATATTTTGAAGTAAAAAAAGAAATACATACAAGAAATAAATTCTTTATCTACCATTTAATCAATATTAATTTTGGGAGGGTTTGTTAACTCAAGTTATTTTCTTCTGGAGGCATATTTTTTTTATTTTTCATATTTCTTGTGCTTCTCAACTGAAGTTTGCATAGAGTCAATCTGGTGTCTCTTCTACTTTTACAGAGTGGCTTTTTTAGTAAGCATATTTCTCCTAAAGATGTGTCTTGGCATATTGGTTGGTTATGAAATGTTGGCTTCTCTCTCTCTCTCTCTCTTCTTTTCTTCTTTTTTTTTTTTCATACTGGGGATTGAACTCAGGACGCTGCACTTGCCAGGTAGGTGCTTACACCACAGAGCTATGTCCCTAGCAGCTTTTATTTTCAAATTGGACATAACTGTATAGTCATGCTATGTCATCTTTGTCTATAACTAGTAATTTTGGATGCATGTATTCTGTGGTGGAGTCAGAGCCCACTGTCTCTGTAGGCCATGAAACAATGGAGACACTCCAGTAGTGCAGGCAGATGTCAAGCAGATAGCAGAGTTTGTGGTGTCTGTTAGTTTACTCCAACCACAGGAGTGGTGGCTTGCACTGTAGCTTTCTTTAGGCACTGTTGATAGCCCAGCCATTACCAAGGGCCTCTGGTATTAGCTATCCCAGCAGGAGTGTAGGGTATGAGCTACTTGTACATGAACCAGTCAGGCACAAACCCGGGCAGGGGATGGGGAGGGGCAGAGGTGGGAGCTGCAGCACTGGTGCCCATTCTCAGCCCTGATGCAGCGTGCGCTCTCAGCAGGTGGGCATCACCCGGATGGGGCATCAACAGGATCCACGATGCTCCTTTCTGCCACTTCAGCTGTAGTGTCTGCCTAGGAGAAAGACCTTGATCAGAGCCAGACAAAATTTCATTCCTGCCCCCCAGCCATATGTGCCCAGTGGTGGGTGACACCCATAGCTGTAGAGTTGCTCAAGGACTCCTGCAGTATGCCCTTGGGGCAGGGCAGTGGCAGTGGCAGGGACTGAGATGACAGGTACCTGGCCGTGGTGCAAGTGGAGAGGTAGGGGAACTAACTATATGATTGTGCTTTAGCCTCAGAGGGAGAGTTCCCTGATCCCCTGGCTCTCAAGGAAAGTTCCCTCAGCTCCCTTGCTCCTCTGCATCACAACTCCTGTCCCCTATACTAAAAGTCACTCCCTGGTCTATGTCAGTTACTCTGCTGGTCCAAGGTGTGTTTGCAAGACAGCTACCCCCAAGCCAGTGCTGGGGAAAGTCCGTTTCCATGGATGACAATGTGGAGGGGAGATAACGCGAGATACTTTTCCAGAGCGAGGCTGCCATGCAGATTTCAGCTTCCTTATCTAACAGAACTGCAGACCTAGCAGGGGTGTGAAACTCTCCAGCAGCTAGAATCCCCAGTGATAGTTTTGGTGGAGTTCCTCTGTCATCTTTATCCCTGAAAAGAAGAGACAATTCCACCCAGACAATGAAGCCTGGTGGCAGTTACCAGGGTATTTTGTTTTCTCTTTCTTGCTGCAGTCTCAGGTTTCTGAATCTTACGAGGTTTATGTCTCTCTTGCTGATTTCCTGTGTTTTCCCATGGTGGGTACTAATCTCAAATATGGCTTCCATTTCTTTGGATCCTTGTGAGGGAGAGTGAATGCTGGCTACTTCTGGGAAGCCATCTTGCCATCCTCTTTCTTCTGTATTCTGAGGCAATGTTTTGACTTGTTCTTCTAACTTACTAGTTTGTTATGTAGCATATCATTTGCTTTTTACTGACAACACTTTTAAAAAATTTGCTAATAGTGTATTTCATCTGATGCCAACTAGGCCTGAGCGCAGAGGACTTCCTTTTCATAAACACAAGGCTCTCTCAAATTTCAAGGAGAATTTTTTTTTCCCATTTCCTGGAGCTGATTTGTTTTAAAAATTTCTACTCTGACCCTTCAGATAAGTCACCTTCATCCTAGTTACTAAACTTTTCACATGCTCGGTGATTAGCTGTAAAATTTCTATATCAGGAAGTCTGTATGAGTCGGTTCTGGGAGTAGAGTTTCTGCCTGAGACTGAGTAAGTTTCTGTTAAGGTCTTTTAGTCAGTGATATGGGGGGTGAGGGTGAGGACTTAACTGTGGTTTTTAAATAATGTGAAGTTTATAGTTAAAAAAAATTAATAATTGTTTAAATCTGAAGTTTGCTTCCTTTTTAGATGAGGGGGCCATTCTTCTGTGGTGAGACAGTGTAGCATTTCTGACAATGATGACTTCAATGTATTTCCCATGTAAATGATATCCTTAAGTACCTCTCCCAATTTTGTCAGGAGCCTGGCACAGGGCTTCTTCTATTTTCCTTAGCAACTGTCCTTCCATGTAGAACCTGAATGTGAAGTCCACCCCTGTTGGTGTGTGTTAACATCCAGTTTGTCTTCCATAGTTACCTTAACTTGGTGATCTGAGTGATTTTGTCCATAGTGGTGCCCTGGGGCAAGCTGAGATGCACCCCCAGAGTTAACCACTGTGGCTTCAAGTCATTGTGTCAACCAGCTGCTGCACACAACTATTACTAAAAAGCAAATGATGCAAACTTAAAATCAGAGAGCTGGCCAGATAGCTCAGCAGATCACAGTGCTTGCTTAGGCAGGTACAGGGGCTGAGGTTTGATCCCCGAGCGCCTTACCAGTCACTCCCTAAGCACACTGAGATGGAGACTAAGTTGGGCATCGTGGCATGTGCTTGTAATCCCAGTGCTTGAGAGCCTGAGAACAGGAGGATCACTAAGAGTCCGGATCTGTGTAGTGTGACTGTGTAGACCCTATACTAAACATATAAAAAAATTAGAACTTAAAATCTATTAGAATAATAAGTATCATTGCGATTTAAGTCACATAAATGGACAATCAAATAAATACTCAAAAGTCACCACTTCCTACTTGCTTTGCTCTATTTTATCCCAGTCAGTTCTCTGAATGTATCAATTTTCATCAAGGAAGCTGTACAGCTGCAATACATGCTATTACGTATCTCTTCCCAGCTGGTATGAAGCAGTGTGAGGTAGAACTGAGAACGGTTGAGCACTGTTCAGTGTACCCTGCTGACTAACCCTTACCTCAGGCCTCAGCTCCTTTATTCTGGGGTGAAAGGGAGATTGGCTATGCAGTTTTCCTGGGGGCTTATGAAGACATGCTTCCTGACAATATCTTCCCTTCATGTGTCTTTAATTACAAGCTGCTTAGAGCCTCCTCCATCCTACTGCATATTCTCACAGTCTTCTAGAAGCTTCTCGAAAGTTCTGTGCACAAACTCTCTCCTCTTAGGAAAGACCATAAAACTTGGCTTTCTGGAACTTCATGGGTGCTCCTAAAATCTGTAATTGAAATCTTTTTGAGAGTTGAAGTTAAAAAAAAGGGAAGGGTATCAGAGGTGCAGGATTTGCTTAACATGTGCAAATGTGTTGGTCCCCAGTCTGCCTGGCCTGGGGAGGGAAGCAGTAAAAATAAAATGGATCTCGTCATTCCCTGGAGAGTGATGAGCAAGATGGAGTGCCATATTTTTACGTGCTGAAAGTTGGACAACAGACCAAGCCGCGGTCTAGATAAGGCAGCATAGAGCCCAGGCCCTGACAGCCTTAAGACTTGGCACTGCCAGTCATATCCCAAGGCCTTCCTGCAATATTATATTCACTTCAGTTGCCTGAACTAACAGTTCAGGCATAAGATTCAAATATACAACAGTTACGCCAGAAGACATCTAACTGGTGGGCCTCATGGGTGGAGAACATGCTGAAGAGTCCATGAGGACTGGAAACATTTCATTACCAAAAACTTATTTTTTTCCTCTTCTTCCTATTATCAGTAGTTCTGAATGCTACATATATATAATATAATATATAAAATATATTATATATATAATTTATTTTCCATGAGGTCAAGAGGTACCTAAGCATGTGATTGTAAAATAGGGGGCACATATCAGGTTATTGTCAGTTTTTCCATTTTCATTTGTTTGTGAATTTTTTTTTTGTATGTATTTGATGTAGGGTCCCACTACTCAGTTTGAACTCCTAGTGATTGTCCTGTTTTCAGCCTCCTCAGCGCTGGGATTACAGCCGTGACTACCATGTGCACGCTCCATCACCAGCTCAGCACACCTGGGATGGGGCTGGCATGGCATGTGGTACCAGGGACCAAACCCCAATCCCTGTACTTGCCTATGCAGACTGAGCTATCTTACTGGCCCTGTGTGTGGATTTTTAATATTCATGCAGGGATGTAAAGCATTACTGCAAGTTAAAGTGATTCAGTGAACCAGTTTCAGTGCTTCAGCTTTTACCAATTATAAATGAAAATCTGTTCAATTGTTTTCTGGACAATGTCAGTGTTTGAATTTTTTTTTTTAAATTAGATTTCTTATTGACAGCAACTAAAATGGTGCTTGTAGCATTTTTGTCATACAGTGGATTCCATCCAGTCAGTATACTTTTCTGAGTTGTCTTATATGCTAGTACATGTTTTTAATGTTGTCTGTCTTTCTATGATGTTCCTGTAAGTTTGCTATTAAAATACATTAAACTGTAAAAAGAAAGAAAGAAAAATACCCCCTGAGCTGCTGGCCTACAGTGGGCCAGTGTGGAAGTGGAGGGCTGCAATTCTGCAGGCTGTTTCTCTTCCTCTTCCTCCTCCTCTTCTCCTCCTCCTCCTCCTCCTCCTCCTCCT